>CAUDMG010001710.1:0-155000 GCA_958450375.1 Homarus gammarus
TCCGTCTCTAGCGTAGCACCTCACTCTTCCGTCTTCAGAGTGGCCCCTCACTCTTCCGTCTCCAGTGCAGCATGTCACTCTTCCGTCTCCAGAGCAGCAAGCACCTCACTCATCCATCTCCAGAGCAGTACCTCACTCTTCCGTCTCCAGTGCAGAGGGCACCGTACTCTTACTTATCCAGAGCAGCACCTCACTATCCTGTCTCCAAAGCAGCAGTTCACTCCTCCGTCTCCAGAGCAGCACCTCACTCTTCCGTCTCCAGTGCAGCCCCTCACTCGTCCGTCTCCAGAGCAGCACCTCACTCATCCGTCTCCAGAGCAGCAGCTCACTCTTCCGTCTCGAGACCAGCACCTTACTCTTCCGTCACCAGAGTAGCACCTCACTCTTCATTCTCCAGACCAGCACCTCACTCTTCCGTCTCCAGAGCAGCACCTCACTTTCCTCTCCAGAGCAGCAGCTCACTCTTCCGTCTCCAGAGCAGCACCTCACTCTTCCTTCTCCAGAGTAGCACCTCACTTTTCCATCTCCAAAGCAGCACCTCACTCTTCCGTCTCCAGAGCAGCACCTCACTCTTCCGTCTCCAGAGCAGCACCTCACTCTTCCGTCTCCAGAGCAGCACCTCACTCTTCCGTCTCCAGAGCAGCAACTCACTCTTCCGTCTCCAGAGCAGCACCTCACTCTTCCGTCTCCAGAGCAGCACCTCACTCTTCCGTCTCCAGAGCAGCACCTCACTCTTCCGTCTCCAGAGCAGCACCTCACTCTTCCTTCTCCAGAGCAGCACCTCACTCTTCCGTCTCCAGTGCAGCAAGCACTTCACTCTTCCTTCTCCAGAGCAGCACCTCACTATCCTGTCTCCAGAGCAGCACCTCACTCTTCCGTCTCAGTGCAGAGGCACCTGACTCTTCCTTATCCAGAGCAGCACCTCACTATCCTGTCTCCAGAGCAGCATCTCACTCTCCATCTCCAGAGCAGCACCTCACTCTTCCGTCTCCAGAGCAGCAGCACTCACTCTTCCTTATCCAGAGTAGCAGCTCACTTTCCGTTTCCAGAGCAGCACCTCACTCTTCCGTCTCCAGAGCAGCACCTCACTCTTCCGTCTCCAGAGCAGCACCTCACTCTTCCTTCTCCAGAGCAGCACCGCACTCTTCCGTCTCCAGAGCAGCACCTCACTCTTCCGTCTCCAGAGCAGCACCTCACTCTTCCTTCTCCAAGGCAGCACCTCACTCCTCCGTCTCCAGAGCAGCACCTCACTCTTCCGTCTCCAGAGCAGCACCTCACTCTTCCGTCTCCAGAGCAGCACCTCACTCTTCCGTCTCCAGAGCAGCACCTCACTCTTCCGTCTCCAGAGCAGCACCTCACTCTTCCTTCTCCAGAGCAGCACCTCACTCTTCCGTCTCCAGAGCAGCACCTCACTCTTCCGTCTCCAGAGCAGCACCTCACTCTTCCGTCTCCAGAGCAGCACCTCACTCTTCCTTCTCCAGAGCAGCACCTCACTCTTCCGTCTCCAGAGCAGCACCTCACTCTTCCGTCTCCAGAGCAGCACCTCACTCTTCCGTCTCCAGAGCAGCACCTCACTCTTCCGTCTCCAGAGCAGCACCTCACTCTTCCGTCTCCAGAGCAGCACCTCACTCTTCCTTCTCCAGAGCAGCACCTCACTCTTCCGTCTCCAGAGCAGCACCTCACTCTTCCGTCTCCAGAGCAGCACCTCACTCTTCCGTCTCCAGAGCAGCACCTCACTCTTCCGTCTCCAGAGCAGCACCTCACTCTTCCGTCTCCAGAGCAGCACCTCACTCTTCCTTCTCCAGAGCAGCACCTCACTCTTCCGTCTCCAGAGCAGCACCTCACTCTTCCGTCTCCAGAGCAGCACCTCACTCTTCTGTCTCCAGAGCAGCACCTCACTCTTCCTTCTCCAGAGCAGCACCTCACTCTTCCGTCTCCAGAGCAGCACCTCACTCTTCTGTCTCCAGAGCAGCACCTCACTCTTCCGTCTCCAGAGCAGCACCTCACTCTTCCTTCTCCAGAGCAGCACCTCACTCTTCCTTCTCCAGACCAGCACCTCACTCTTCCTTCTCCAGACCAGCACCTCACTCTTCCGTCTCCAGAGTAGCACCTCACTCTTCCTTCTACAGACCAGCACCTCACTCTTATGTCTCCAGAGCAGCACTTCACTCTTCCATCTCCTGAGCAGCAGCTTACTCTTCCGTCTCCAGAGCAGCACCTCACTCTTCCGTCTCCAGAGTAGCACCTCACTTTTCCTTCTCCAAAGCAGCACCTCACTCTACCGTCTCCAGAGCAGCACCTCACTCTTCCGTCTCCAGAGCAGCAGCTAACTCTTTCGTCTCCAGAGCAGCACCTCACTCTTCCTTCTCTAGAGTAGCACCTCACTCTTCCGTCTCCAGACCAGCACCTTACTCCTCCATCTCCATCGTAGCACCTCACACTTCCTTCTCCAGGCCAGCACCTCACTCTTCCTTCTCCAGAGTAGAACCTCACTTTTCCTTCTCCAAAGCAGCACCTCACTCTTCCATCTCCAGAGCAGCAGCTCACTCTTAAGTCTCCAGAACAGCACCTCACTCTTCCTTCTCCAGAGCAGCACTCACTCTTCCGTCTCCAAGCAGCACGTCACTCTTCCGTCTCTTGAGCAGCACCTCACTCTTCCGTTCTCCAGAGCAGCACCTCACTCTTCCGTCTCCAGTGCAGCCCCTCACTCGTCCGTCTCCAGAGCAGCACCTCACTCATCCGTCTCCAGAGCAGCAGCTCACTCTTCCGTCTCCAGACCAGCACCTTTCTCTTCCGTGTCCAGAGTAGCACCTCATTCTTCCTTCTCCAGAGCAGCACCTCACTCTTCCGTCTCCTGAGCAGCACCTCACTCTTCCGTCTCCAGACCAGCACCCTACTCTTCCGTCTCCAGAGTAGCACCTCACTCTTCCTTCTCCAGAGCAGCACCTTACTTTTCCTTCTCCAAAGCAGCACCTCACTCTTCCGTCACCAGAGCAGCACCTCACTCTTCCGTCTCCAGAGCGGCCCCTCACTCTTCCGTCTCCAGAGCAGCACCTCACTCTTCCTTCTCCACAGCAGCAACTCAATCTTCCATCTCCAGAGCAGCACCTCACTCTTCCGTCTCCAGTGCAGCAAGCACTTCACTCTTCCTTCTCCAGAGCACCACCTCACTATCCTGTCTCCAGAGCAGCACCTCACTCTTCCGTCTCTTGAGCAGCACCTCACTTTTCCGTCCCCAGAGCAGCACCTCATTCATCCGTCTCCAGAGGAGCACGTCACTCTTCCTTCTCCAGAGCAGCACCTCACTCATCCATCTCCAGAGCAGCACCTTAATCTTCCGTCTCCAGTGCAGAGGGCACCGTACTCTTCCTTATCCAGAGCAGCACCTCACTATCCTGTCTCCAGAGCAGCACCTCACTCTTCCGTCTCCAGAGCAGCACCTCACTCTTCCGTCTCCAGAGCAGCACCTCACCCTTCCGTCTCCAGAGCAGCACCTCACTCTTCCGTCTCCAGAGTAGCACCTCACTTTTCCTTCTCCAAAGCAGCACCTCACTCTACCGTCTCCAGAGCAGCACCTCACTCTTCCGTCTCCAGAGCAGCAGCTAACTCTTTCGTCTCCAGAGCAGCACCTCACTCTTCCTTCTCTAGAGTAGCACCTCACTCTTCCGTCTCCAGACCAGCACCTTACTCCTCCATCTCCATCGTAGCACCTCACACTTCCTTCTCCAGGCCAGCACCTCACTCTTCCTTCTCCAGAGTAGCACCTCACTTTTCCTTCTCCAAAGCAGCACCTCACTCTTCCATCTCCAGAGCAGCAGCTCACTCTTTTGTCTCCAGAACAGCACCTCACTCTTCCTTCTCCAGAGCAGCACTTCACTCTTCCGTCTCCAAAGCAGCACGTCACTCTTCCGTCTCTTGAGCAGCACCGCACTTTTCCGTCTCCAGAGCAGCACCTCACTCTTCCGTCTCCAGAGCAACAACTCAATCTTCCGTCTCCAGAGCAGCACCTCAGTATCCTGTCTCCAGTGCAGAGGGCACTGTACTCTTCCTTATCCAAAGCAGCACCTCACTATCCTGTCTCCTGAGCAGCAGTTCACTCCTCCGTCTCCAGAGCAGCACCTCACTCTTCCGTCTCCAGTGCAGCCCCTCACTCGTCCGTCTCCAGAGCAGCACCTCACTCATCCGTCTCCAGAGCAGCAGCTCACTCTTCCGTCTCCAGACCAGCACCTTCTCTTCCGTGTCCAGAGCAGCACCTCATTCTTCCTTCTCCAGAGCAGCACCTCACTCTTCCGTCTCCTGAGCAGCACCTCACTCTTCCGTCTCCAGACCAGCACCCTACTCTTCCGTCTCCAGAGCAGCACCTCACTCTTCCTTCTCCAGAGCAGCACCTTACTTTTCCTTCTCCAAAGCAGCACCTCACTCTTCCGTCACCAGAGCAGCACCTCACTCTTCCGTCTCCAGAGCGGCCCCTCACTCTTCCGTCTCCAGAGCAGCACCTCACTCTTCCTTCTCCACAGCAGCAACTCAATCTTCCATCTCCAGAGCAGCACCTCACTCTTCCGTCTCCAGTGCAGCAAGCACTTCACTCTTCCTTCTCCAGAGCACCACCTCACTATCCTGTCTCCAGAGCAGCACCTCACTCTTCCGTCTCTTGAGCAGCACCTCACTTTTCCGTCTCCAGAGCAGCACCTCATTCATCCGTCTCCAGAGGAGCACGTCACTCTTCCTTCTCCAGAGCAGCACCTCACTCATCCATCTCCAGAGCAGCACCTCAATCTTCCGTCTCCAGTGCAGAGGGCACCTTACTCTTCCTTATCCAGAGCAGCACCTCACTATCCTGTCTCCAGAGCAGCACCTCACTCTTCCGTCTCCAGAGCAGCACCTCACTCTTCCGTCTCCAGAGCAGCACCTCACTCTTCCGTCTCCAGAGCAGCACCTCACTCTTCCTTCTCCAGAGCAGCACCTCACTCTTCCGTCTCCAGAGCAGCACCTCACTCTTCCGTCTCCAGAGCAGCACCTCACTCTTCCGTCTCCAGAGCAGCACCTCACTCTTCCGTCTCCAGAGCAGCACCTCACTCTTCCGTCTCCAGAGCAGCAACTCACTCTTCCGTCTCCAGAGAGCAGCACCTCACTCTTCCGTCTCCAGAGCAGCACCTCACTCTTCCGTCTCCAGAGCAGCACCTCACTCTTCCGTCTCCAGAGCAGCACCTCACTCTTCCATCTCCAGAGCAGCACCTCACTCTTCCTTCTCCAGAGCAGCACTGCACTCTTCCGTCTCCAGAGCAGCACCTCACTCTTCCATCTCCAGAGCAGCACCTCACTCTTCCTTCTCCAAAGCAGCACACTCACTCCTCCGTCTCCAGAGCAGCACCTCAATCTTCCGTCTCCAGTGCAGAGGGCACCTTACTCTTCCTTATCCAGAGCAGCACCTCACTATCCTGTTTCCAGAGCAGCACCTCACTCTTCCGTCTCCAGAGCAGCACCTCACTCTTCCGTCTCCAGAGCAGCACCTCACTCTTCCGTCTCCAGAGGAGCACCTCACTCTTCCGTCTCCAGACCAGCACCTCACTCTTCCGTCTCCAGAGTAGCACCTCACTCTTCCTTCTCCAGAGCAGCACCTCACTTTTCCTTCTCCAAAGCAGCACCTCTCTCTTCCGTCTTCAGAGCAGCCCCTCACTCTTCCGTCTCCAGTGCAGCATGTCACTCTTCCGTCTCCAGAGCAGCAAGCACTTCACTCCTCCTTCTCCAGAGCACCACCTCACTATCATGTCTCCATAGCAGCATCTCACTCCTCCGTCTCCAGAGCAGCACCTCACTCTTCCTTCTCCAGAGCAGCCCCTCACTCGTCTGTCTCCAGAGCAGCACCTCACTCATCCGTCTCCAGAGCAGCACCTCACTCTTCTGTCTCCAGAGCAGCACCTCACTCTTCCGTCTCCAGAGCAGCACCTCACTCTTCCGTCTCCAGAGCAGCACCTCACTCTTCCGTCTCCAGAGCAGCACCTCACTCTTCCGTCTCCAGAGTAGCACCTCACTCTTCCGTCTCCAGACCAGCACCTTACTCTTCCATCTCCAGAGTAGCACCTCACTCTTCCTTCTCCAGACCAGCACCTCACTCTTCCTTCTCCAGAGTAGCACCTCACTTTTCCTTCTCCAAAGCAGCACCTCACTCTTCCGTCTCCAGAGCAGCAGCTCACTCTTCTGTCTCCAGAGCAGCACCTCACTCTTCCTTCTCCAGAGCAGCACTTCACTCTTCCGTCTCCAGAGCAGCACCTCACTCTTCCGTCTCTAGAGCAGCACCTCACTTTTCCGTCTCCAGAGCAGCACCTCATTCATACCTCTCCAGAGCAGCACCTCACTCTTCCGTCTCCAGAGCAGCACCTCACTCTTCCATCTCCAGAGCAGCAGCTCACTCTTCCGTCTCCAGAGCAGCACCTCACTCTTCCTTCTCCAGAGTAGCACCTCACTCTTCCTTCTCCAAAGCAGCACCTCACTCTTCCGTCTCCAGAGCAGCACCTCACTCTTCCGTCTCCAGAGCGGCCCCTCACTCTTCCGTCTCCAGAGCAGCACCTCACTCTTCCGTCTCCAGAGCAGCAACTCACACTTCCGTCTCCAGAGAGCAGCAACTCACTCTTCCGTCTCCAGAGCAGCACCTCACTCTTCCATCTCTAGAGCAGCACCTCACTCTTCCGTCTCCAGAGCAGCACCTCACTCTTCCTTCTCCAAAGCAGCACCTCACTCCTCCGTCTCCAGAGCAGTACCTCACTCTTCCGTCTCCAGAGCAGCCCCTCACTCTTCCGTCTCCAGAGTAGCACCTCACTCTTCCGTTCCAGAGCAGCAACTCACTCTTCCGTCTCCAGAGAGCAGCACCTCTCTCTTCCGTCTCCAGAGCAGCAACTCACTCTTCCGTCTTCAGAGAGCAGCACCTTACTCTTCTGTCTCCAGAGCAGCACCTCACTCTTCCTTCTCCAAAGCAGCACCTCACTGTTCCTTCTCCAGAGCAGCACCTCACTCTTCCGTCTCCAGAGCAGCACCTCACTCTTCTGTCTCCAGAGCAGCACCTCACTCTGTCTCCAGAGCAGCCCCTCACTGTTCCTTCTCCAGAGCAGCATCTTACTCTTCTGTCTTCAGAGCAGCACCTCACTCTTCTGTCTCCAGACCAGCACCTCACTCTTCCGTCTCCACAGCAGCACCTCATTCTTCCTTCTCCGGAGTAGCGCCTCACTCTTCCATCTCCAGAGCAGCACCGCACTCTTCCGTCTCCAGAGCAGCACCTCACTCTTCCTTCTCCAGACCAGCACCTCACTCTTCCTTCTCCAGAGAAGCACCTCACTTTTCCTTCTCCAAAGCAGCACCTCACTCTTCCGTCTCCAGAGCAGCAGCTCACTCTTCTGTCTCCAGAGCAGCACCTCACTCTTCCTTCTCCAGAGTAGCACTTCACTCGTCCGTCTCCAGAGCAGCACCTCACTCTTCCGTCTCCAGTGCAGCAAGCATCTCACTCTTCCTTATGAATTGCATCAGCTCACTCTTCCGTCTCCAGAGCAGCACCTCACTCTTCCTTCTCCAGAGTAGCACCTCACTCTTCCTTCTCCAGAGCAGCACCGCACTCTTCCATCTCCAGACCAGCACCTTACTCTTCCGTCTCCAGAGTAGCACCTCACTTTTCCTTCTCCAAAGCAGCACCTCACTCTACCGTCTCCAGAGCAGCACCTCACTCTTCCGTCTCCAGAGCAGCAGCTAACTCTTTCGTCTTCAGAGCAGCACCTCACTCTTCCTTCTCTAGAGTAGCACCTCACTCTTCCGTCTCCAGACCAGCACCTTACTCCTCCATCTCCATCGTAGCACCTCACACTTCCTTCTCCAGGCCAGCACCTCACTCTTCCTTCTCCAGAGTAGCACCTCACTTTTCCTTCTCCAAAGCAGCACCTCACTCTTCCATCTCCAGAGCAGCAGCTCACTCTTTTGTCTCCAGAACAGCACCTCACTCTTCCTTCTCCAGAGCAGCACTTCACTCTTCCGTCTCCAAAGCAGCACGTCACTCTTCAGTCTCTTGAGCAGCACCTCACTTTTCCGTCTCCATAGCAGCACCTCATTCATCCGTCTCCAGAGGAGCACGTCACTCTTCCTTCTCCAGAGCAGCACCTCACTCAACCATCTCCAGAGCAGCACCTTGATCTTCCGTCTCCAGAGCAGAGGCACCTTACTCTTCCTTATCCAGAGCAGCACCTCACTCTTCCGTCTCCTGTGCAGCATGTCACTCTTCCGTCTCCAGAGCAGCAAGCACATCACTCATCCATCTCCAGAGCAGCACCTTAATCTTCCGTCTCCAGTGCAGAGGGCACCGTACTCTTCCTTATCCAAAGCAGCACCTCACTATCCTGTCTCTAGAGCAGCAGTTCACTCCTCCGTCTCCAGAGCAGCACC
This sequence comes from Homarus gammarus, assembly GCA_958450375.1. NCBI lineage: Eukaryota > Metazoa > Arthropoda > Malacostraca > Decapoda > Nephropidae > Homarus > Homarus gammarus. Next base: position 8,422 of record CAUDMG010001710.1, read on the forward strand.
TCACTCTTCCGTCTCCAGTGCAGCCCCTCACTCGTCCGTCTCCAGAGCAGCACCACACTCATCCGTCTCCAGAGCAGCAGCTCACTCTTCCGTCTCCAGACCAGCACCTTTCTCTTCCGTGTCCAGAGTAGCACCTCATTCTTCCTTCTACAGACCAGCACCTCACTCTTCCGTCTCCAGAGCAGCACCTCTCTATTCCATCTCCAGAGCAGCAGCTTACTCTTCCGTCCCCAGAGCAGCACCTCACTCTTCCTTCTCCAGAGTAGCACCTCACTTTTCCATCTCCAAAGCAGCACTTCACTCTTCTGTCTCCAGAGCAGCACCTCACTCTTCCGTCTTCACAGCGGCCCCTCACTCTTCCGTCTCCAGTGCAGCATGTCACTCTTCCGTCTCCTGAGCAGCAACTCACTCTTCCGTATCCAGAGAGCAGCAATTCACTCTTCCGTCTCTAGAGCAGCACCTCATTCATACCTCTCCAGAGCAGCACCTCACCCTTCCGTCACCAGAGCAGCACCTCACTCTTCCATCTCCAGAGCAGCAGCTTACTCTTCCGTCTCCAGAGCAGCACCTCACTCTTCCTTCTCCAGAGTAGCACCTCACTTTTCCTTCTCCAAAGCAGCACCTCACTCTTACGTCTCCAGAGCAGCACCTCACTCTTCCTTCTCCAGAGCGGCCCCTCACTCTTCCGTCTCGAGAGCAGTACCTCACTCTTCCGTCTCCAGAGCAGCAACTCACACTTCCGTCTCCAGAGAGCAGCAACTCACTCTTCCGTCTCCAGAGCAGCACCTCACTCTTCCATCTCTAGAGCAGCACCTCACTCTTCTGTCTCCAGAGCAGCACCTCACTCTTCCTTCTCCAAAGCAGCACCTCACTCCTCCGTCTCCAGAGCAGTATCTCACTCTTCCGTCTGCAGAGCAGCCCCTCACTCTTCCGTCTCCAGAGTAGCACCTCACTCTTCCGTTCCAGAGCAGCAACTCACTCTTCCGTCTCCAGAGAGCAGCACCTCTCTCTTCCGTCTCCAGAGCAGCAACTCACTCTTCCGTCATCAGAGAGCAGCACCTCACTCTTCTGTCTCCAGAGCAGCACCTCCCTCTTCTGTCTCCAGAGCAGCACCTCACTGTTCCATCTCCAGTGCAGCACCACACTCTTCCGTCTCCAGAGCAGCATCTCACTCTTCTGTCTTCAGAGCAGCACCTCACTCCTCTGTCTCCAGACCAGCACCTCACTCTTCCATCTCCACAGCAATACCTCATTCTTCCTTCTCCGGAGTAGCGCCTCACTCTTCCATCTCCAGAGCAGCACCGCACTCTTCCGTCTCCAGAGCAGCACCTCACTCTTCCTTCTCCAGACCAGCACCTCACTCTTCCTTCTCCAGAGAAGCACCTCACTTTTCCTTCTCCAAAGCAGCACCTCACTCTTCCGTCTCCAGAGCAGCAGCTCACTCTTTTGTCTCCAGAGCAGCACCTCACTCTTCCTTCTCCAGAGTAGCACTTCACTCTTCCGTCTCCAGAGCAGCACCTCACTCTTCCGTCTCCAGTGCAGCAAGCATCTCACTCTTCCTTATGAATTGCATCAGCTCACTCCTCCGTCTCCAGAGCAGCACCTCACTCTTCCTTCTCCAGAGTAGCACCTCACTCTTCCTTCTCCAGAGCAGCACCGCACTCTTCCGTCTCCAGAGCAGCACCTCACTCCTCTGTCTCCAGACCAGCACCTCACTCTTCCTTCTCCAGACCAGCACCTCACTCTTCCTTCTCCAGACCAGCACCTTACTCTTCCGTCTCCAGAGTAGCACCTCACTTTTCCTTCTCCAAAGCAGCACCTCACTCTACTGTCTCCAGAGCAGCACCTCACTCTTCCGTCTCCAGAGCAGCAGCTAACTCCTCCGTCTCCAGAGCAGCACCTCACTCTTCCTTCTCTAGAGTAGCACCTCACTGTTCCATCTCCAGACCAGCACCTTACTCCTCCATCTCCATCGTAGCACCTCACACTTCCTTCTCCAGGCCAGCACCTCACTCTTCCTTCTCCAGAGTAGCACTTCACTTTTCCTTCTCCAAAGCAGCACTTCACTCTTCCATATCCAGAGCAGCAGCTCACTCTTTTGTCTCCAGAACAGCACCTCACTCTTCCTTCTCCAGAGCAGCACTTCACTCTTCCGTCTCCAAAGCAGCACGTCACTCTTCCGTCTCTTGAGCAGCATCTCACTTTTCCGTCTCCATAGCAGCACCTCATTCATCCGTCTCCAGAGGAGCACGTCACTCTTCCTTCTCCAGAGCAGCACCTCACTCATCCATCTCCAGAGCAGCACCTTAATCTTCCGTCTCCAGTGCAGAGGGCACCGGACTCTTCCTTATCCAGAGCAGCACCTCACTATCCTTTCTCCAGAGCAGCACCTCACTCTTCCGTCTCTAGAGTAGCACCTCACTCTTCCGTCTTCAGAGTGGCCCCTCACTCTTCCGTCTCCAGTGCAGCATGTCACTCTTCCGTCTCCAGAGCAGCAAGCACCTCACTCATCCATCTCCAGAGCAGTACCTTAATCTTCCGTCTCCAGTGCAGAGGGCACCGTACTCTTCCTTATCCAAAGCAGCACCTCACTATCCTGTCTCCAGAGCAGCAGTTCACTCCTCCGTCTCCAGAGCAGCACCTCACTCTTCCGTCTCCAGTGCAGCCCCTCACTCGTCCGTCTCCAGAGCAGCACCTCACTCATCCGTCTCCAGAGCAGCAGCTCACTCTTCCGTCTCCAGACCAGCACCTTTCTCTTCCGTGTCCAGAGTAGCACCTCATTCTTCATTCTCCAGACCAGCACCTCACTCTTCCGTCTCCAGAGCAGCACCTCTCTATTCCATCTCCAGAGCAGCAGCTTACTCTTCCGTCCCCAGAGCAGCACCTCACTCTTCCTTCTCCAGAGTAGCACCTCACTTTTCCTTCTCCAAAGCAGCACCTCACTCTTCCGTCTCCAGAGCAGCACCTCACTCTTCCGTCTCCAGAGCGGCCCCTCACTCTTCCGTCTCCAGTGCAGCATGTCACTCTTCCGTCTCCAGAGCAGCAACTCACTCTTCCGTCTCCAGAGAGCAGCAACTCACTCTTCCGTCTCCAGAGCAGCACCTCAGTCTTCCGTCTCTAGAGCAGCACCTCACTCTTACGTCTCCAGAGCAGTACCTCACTCTTCCTTCTCCAGAGCAGCACCTCACTCTTCCGTCTCCAGTGCAGCAAGCACTTAAACCCTTCCTTCTCCAGAGCAGCACCTCACTATCCTGTCTCCAGAGCAGCACCTCACTCTTCCGTCTCCAGTGCAGAGGGCACCAACTCTTCCTTTTCCAGAGCAGCACCTCACTATCCTGTCTCCAGAGCAGCATCTCACTCTACCATCTCCAGAGCAGCACCTCACTCTTCCGTCCCCAGAGCAGCAAGCACGTCACTCTTCCTTATGAAGAGGAGAAGCTCACTCCTCCGTTTCCAGAGCAGCACCTCACTCTTCCGTCTCCAGAGCAGCACCTCACTCTTCCGTCTCCAGAGCAGCACCTCACTCTTCCTTCTCCAGAGCAGCACCGCACTCTTCCGTCTCCAGAGCAGCACCTCACTCTTCCGTCTCCAGAGCAGCACCTCACTCTTCCTTCTCCAAAGCAGCACCTCAGTCCTCCGTCTCCAGAGCAGCACCTCACTCTTCCGTCTCTAGAGCAGCACCTCACTCTTCCGTCTCCAGAGCGGCCCCTCACACTTCCGTTTCCAGAGCAGCACCTCACTCTTCCGTCTCCAGAACAGCACCTCACTCTTCCTTCTCCAAAGCAGCAACTCACTCTTCCGTCTCCAGAGAACAGCATCTCACTCTTCCGTCTCCACAGCAGCAGCTCACTCCTCCATCTCCAGACCATCACCTCACTCTTCCGTCTCCAGAGTAGCACCTCACTCTTCCATCTCCAGAGCAGCACCTCACTTTTCCTTCTCCAAAGCAGCACCTCACTCTTCCGTCTTCAGAGCGGCCCCTCACTCTTCCGTCTCCAGTGCAGCATGTCATTCTTCCATCTCCAGTGCAGCAAGCACTCACTCCTCCTTCTCCAGAGCAGCACCTCACTTTTCCTTCTCCAAAGCAGCACCTCACTATCCTGTCTCCAGAGCAGCAGCTCACTCCTCCGTCTCCAGAGCAGCAGCTCACTCTTCCGTCTCCAGACCAGCACCTTACTCTTCCGTGTCCAGAGTAGCACCTCATTCTCCCTTCTCCAGAGCAGCACCTCACTCTTCCTTCTCCAGAGCAGCACCTCACTCTTCCGTCTCCAGACCAGCACCTCACTCTTCCGTCTCCAGAGTAGCACCTCACTCTTCCTTCTCCAGAGCAGCACCTTACTTTTCCTTCTCCAAAGCAGCACCTCACTCTTCCGTCTCCAGAGCAGCACCTCACTCTTCCGTCTCCAGAGCGGCCCCTCACTCTTCCGTCTCCAGAGCAGCACCTCACTCTTCCGTCTCCAGAGCAGCAACTCAATCTTCCGTCTCCAGAGCAGTACCTCACTCTTCCGTCTCCAGTGCAGCAAGCACTTCACTCTTCCTTCTCCAGAGTACCACCTCACTATCCTGTCTCCAGAGCAGCACCTCACTCTTCCGTCTCCAAAGCAGCACCTCACTCTTCCGTCTCCAGAGCAGCACCTCACTCCTCCTTCTCCAGAGCACCACCTCACTATCCTGTCTCCAGAGCAGCAGCTCACTCCTCCGTCTCCAGAGCAGCAGCTCACTCTTCCGTCTCCAGACCAGCAACTCACTCTTCCGTGTCCAGAGTAGCACCTCATTCTTCCTTCTCCAGAGCAGCACCTCACTCTTCCGTCTCCAGAGCAGCACCTCACTCTTCCGTCTCCAGACCAGCACCTTACTCTTCCGTGTCCAGAGTAGCACCTCATTCTTCCTTCTCCAGAGCAGCACCTCACTCTTCCGTCTCCAGAGCAGCAACTCACACTTCCGTCTCCAGAGAGCAGCAACTCACTCTTCCGTCTCCAGAGCAGCACCTCACTCTTCCATCTCTAGAGCAGCACCTCACTCTTCCGTCTCCAGAGCAGCACCTCACTCTTCCTTCTCCAAAGCAGCACCTCACTCCTCCGTCTCCAGAGCAGTACCTCACTCTTCCGTCTGCAGAGAAGCCCCTCACTCTTCCGTCTCCAGAGTAGAACCTCACTCTTCCGTTCCAGAGCTTCAACTCACTCTTCAGTCTCCAGAGAGCAGCACCTCTCTCTTCCTTTTCCAGAGCAGCAACTCACTCATCCGTCTCCAGAGAGCAGCACCTCACTCTTCCGTCTCCAGAGCAGCACCTCCCTCTTCTGTCTCCAGAGCAGCACCTCACTGTTCCTTCTCCAGAGCAGCACCTCACTCTCCCGTCTCCAGAGCACCACCTCACTCTTCTGTCTCCAGAGCAGCACCTCACTCTGTCTCCAGAGCAGCCCCTCACTGTTCCTTCTCCAGAGCAGCACCTCACTCTTCCGTCTCCAGAGAAGCATCTCACTCTTCTGTCTTCAGAGCAGCACCTCACTCCTCTGTATCCAGACCAGCACCTCACTCTTCCTTCTCCAGACCAGCACCTCACTCTTCCTTCTCCAGACCAGCACCTAGCTCTTCCATCTCCAGAGCAGCACCTCACTCTTCCGTCTCCACAGCACTACCTCATTCTTCCTTCTCCGGAGTAGCGCCTCACTCTTCCATCTCCAGAGCAGCACCGCACTCTTCCATCTCCAGAGCAGCACCTCACTCTTCCCTCTCCAGACCAGCACCTCACTCTTCCTTCTCCAGAGAAGCACCTCACTTTTCCTTCTCCAAAGCAGCACCTCACTCTTCCGTCTCCAGAGCAGCAGCTCACTCTTTTGTCTCCAGAGCAGCACCTCACTCTTCCTTCTCCAGAGTAGCACTTCACTCTTCCGTCTCCAGAGCAGCACCTCACTCTTCCGTCTCCAGTGCAGCAAGCATCTCACTCTTCCTTATGAAGAGCATCAGCTCACTCTTCCGTCTCCAGAGCAGCAACTCACTCTTCCCTCTACAGAGTAGCACCTCACTCTTCCTTCTCCAGAGCAGCACCGCACTCTTCCGTCTCCAGTGCAGCACCTAACTCCTCTGTCTCCAGACCAGCACCTCACTCTTCCTTCTCCAGACCAGCACCTCACTCTTCCTTCTCCAGACCAGCACCATACTCTTCCGTCTCCAGAGTAGCACCTCACTCTTCCTTCTACAGACCAGCACCTCACTCTTATGTCTCCAGAGCAGCACTTCACTCTTCCATCTCCTGAGCAGCAGCTTACTCTTCCGTCTCCAGAGCAGCACCTCACTCTTCCGTCTCCAGAGTAGCACCTCACTTTTCCTTCTCCAAAGCAGCACCTCACTCTACCGTCTCCAGAGCAGCACCTCACTCTTCCGTCTCCAGAGCAGCAGCTAACTCTTTCGTCTCCAGAGCAGCACCTCACTCTTCCTTCTCTAGAGTAGCACCTCACTCTTCCGTCTCCAGACCAGCACCTTACTCCTCCATCTCCATCGTAGCACCTCACACTTCCTTCTCCAGGCCAGCACCTCACTCTTCCTTCTCCAGAGTAGAACCTCACTTTTCCTTCTCCAAAGCAGCACCTCACTCTTCCATCTCCAGAGCAGCAGCTCACTCTTTTGTCTCCAGAACAGCACCTCACTCTTCCTTCTCCAGAGCAGCACTTCACTCTTCCGTCTCCAAAGCAGCACGTCACTCTTCCGTCTCTTGAGCAGCACCGCACTTTTCCGTCTCCAGAGCAGCACCTCACTCTTCCGTCTCCAGAGCAACAACTCAATCTTCCGTCTCCAGAGCAGCACCTCAGTATCCTGTCTCCAGTGCAGAGGGCACTGTACTCTTCCTTATCCAAAGCAGCACCTCACTATCCTGTCTCCTGAGCAGCAGTTCACTCCTCCGTCTCCAGAGCAGCACCTCACTCTTCCGTCTCCAGTGCAGCCCCTCACTCGTCCGTCTCCAGAGCAGCACCTCACTCATCCGTCTCCAGAGCAGCAGCTCACTCTTCCGTCTCCAGACCAGCACCTTTCTCTTCCGTGTCCAGAGTAGCACCTCATTCTTCCTTCTCCAGAGCAGCACCTCACTCTTCCGTCTCCTGAGCAGCACCTCACTCTTCCGTCTCCAGACCAGCACCCTACTCTTCCGTCTCCAGAGTAGCACCTCACTCTTCCTTCTCCAGAGCAGCACCTTACTTTTCCTTCTCCAAAGCAGCACCTCACTCTTCCGTCACCAGAGCAGCACCTCACTCTTCCGTCTCCAGAGCGGCCCCTCACTCTTCCGTCTCCAGAGCAGCACCTCACTCTTCCTTCTCCACAGCAGCAACTCAATCTTCCATCTCCAGAGCAGCACCTCACTCTTCCGTCTCCAGTGCAGCAAGCACTTCACTCTTCCTTCTCCAGAGCACCACCTCACTATCCTGTCTCCAGAGCAGCACCTCACTCTTCCGTCTCTTGAGCAGCACCTCACTTTTCCGTCCCCAGAGCAGCACCTCATTCATCCGTCTCCAGAGGAGCACGTCACTCTTCCTTCTCCAGAGCAGCACCTCACTCATCCATCTCCAGAGCAGCACCTTAATCTTCCGTCTCCAGTGCAGAGGGCACCTTACTCTTCCTTATCCAGAGCAGCACCTCACTATCCTGTCTCCAGAGCAGCACCTCACTCTTCCGTCTCCAGAGCAGCACCTCACTCTTCCGTCTCCAGAGCAGCACCTCACCCTTCCGTCTCCAGAGCAGCACCTCACTCTTCCGTCTCCAGAGTAGCACCTCACTTTTCCTTCTCCAAAGCAGCACCTCACTCTACCGTCTCCAGAGCAGCACCTCACTCTTCCGTCTCCAGAGCAGCAGCTAACTCTTTCGTCTCCAGAGCAGCACCTCACTCTTCCTTCTCTAGAGTAGCACCTCACTCTTCCGTCTCCAGACCAGCACCTCACTCTTCCGTCTCCAGTCAGCACCTCACTCTTCCTTCTCCAGAGCAGCACCTCACTCTTCCTTCTCCAGAGCAGCACCTCACTCTTCCTTCTCCAGAGCAGCACCTCACTCTTCCGTCTCCAGAGCAGCACCTCACTCTTCCTGTCTCCAGAGCAGCACCTCACTCTTCCGTCTCCAGAGCAGCACCTCACTCTTCCGTCTCCAGAGCAGCACCTCACTCTTCCGTCTCTTTAGCAGCACCTCACTCTTCCGTCTCCAGAGCAGCACCTCACTCTTCCGTCTCCAGAGCAGCACCTCACTCTTCCGTCTCCAGAGCAGCACCTCATTCTTCCTTCTCCAGAGCAGCACCTCACTCTTCCGTCTCCTGAGCAGCACCTCACTCTTCCGTCTCCAGACCAGCACCCTACTCTTCCGTCTCCAGAGTAGCACCTCACTCTTCCTTCTCCAGAGCAGCACCTTACTTTTCCTTCTCCAAAGCAGCACCTCACTCTTCCGTCACCAGAGCAGCACCTCACTCTTCCGTCTCCAGAGCGGCCCCTCACTCTTCCGTCTCCAGAGCAGCACCTCACTCTTCCTTCTCCAGAGCAGCAACTCAATCTTCCGTCTCCAGAGCAGCACCTCACTCTTCCGTCTCCAGTGCAGCAAGCACTTCACTCTTCCTTCTCCAGAGCACCACCTCACTATCCTGTCTCCAGAGCAGCACCTCACTCTTCCGTCTCTTGAGCAGCACCTCACTTTTCCGTCTCCAGAGCAGCACCTCATTCATCCGTCTCCAGAGGAGCACGTCACTCTTCCTTCTCCAGAGCAGCACCTCACTCATCCATCTCCAGAGCAGCACCTTAATCTTCCGTCTCCAGTGCAGAGGGCACCGTACTCTTCCTTATCCAGAGCAGCACCTCACTATCCTGTCTCCAGAGCAGCACCTCACTCTTCCGTCTCCAGAGCAGCACCTCACTCTTCCGTCTCCAGAGCAGCACCTCACCCTTCCGTCTCCAGAGTAGCACCTCACTCTTCCTTCTCCAGAGCAGCACCGCACTCTTCCGTCTCCAGAGCAGCACCTCACTCTTCCGTCTCCAGAGCAGCACCTCACTCTTCCTTCTCCAGAGCAGCACCTCACTCCTCCGTCTCCAGAGCAGCACCTCACTCTTCCGTCTCTAGAGCAGCACCTCACTCTTCCGTCTCCAGAGCAGCACCTCACTCTTCCGTCTCCAGAGCAGCACCTCACTCTTCCGTCTCCAGAGCAGCAACTCAATCTTCCGTCTCCAGAGCAGCACCTCAGTATCCTGTCTCCAGAGCAGCACCTCACTCTTCCATCTCCAGAGCAGCCCCTCACTCTTCCGTCTCCAGAGGAGCACCTCACTCTTCCGTCTCTAGAGCAGCAACTCACTCTTCCGTCTCCAGAGAGCAGCATCTCACTCTTCCGTCTCCACAGCAGCAGCTCACTTCTCCGTCTCCAGACCCCCACCTTACTCTTCCGTCTCCAGAGTTGCACCTCACTCTTCCCTCTCCAGAGTAGCACCTCACTGTTCCTTCTCCAGAGCAGCACTGCACTCTTCCGTCTCCAGAGCAGCACCTTACTCTTCCATCTCCAGAGCAGCACCTCACTCTTCCTTCTCCAAAGCAGCACACTCACTCCTCCGTCTCCAGAGCAGCACCTTAATCTTCCGTCTCCAGTGCAGAGGGCACCGTACTCTTCCTTATCCAGAGCAGCACCTCACTATCCTGTTTCCAGAGCAGCACCTCACTCTTCCGTCTCGAGAGCAGCACCTCACTCTTCCGTCTCCAGAGCAGCCCCTCACTCTTCCGTCTCCAGAGGAGCACCTCACTCTTCCGTCTCCAGACCAGCACCTAGCTCTTCCGTGTCCAGAGTAGCACCTCACTCTTCCTTCTCCAGAGCAGCACCTCACTTTTCCTTCTCCAAAGCAGCACCTCTCTCTTCCGTCTTCAGAGCAGCCCCTCACTCTTCCGTCTCCAGTGCAGCATGTCACTCTTCCGTCTCCAGAGCAGCAAGCACTTCACTCCTCCTTCTCCAGAGCACCACCTCACTATCTTGTCTCCATAGCAGCATCTCAATCCTCCGTCTCCAGAGCAGCACCTCACTCTTTCTTCTCCAGAGAAGCCCCTCACTCGTCTGTCTCCAGAGCAGCACCTCACTCATCCGTCTCCAGAGCAGCAGCTCACTCTTCCGTCTCCAGAGCAGCACCTCACTCTTCCTTCTCCAGAGCAGCACCGCACTCTTCCGTCTCCAGTGCAGCACCTAACTCCTCTGTCTCCAGACCAGCACCTCACTCTTCCTTCTCCAGACCAGCACCTCACTCTTCCTTCTCCAGACCAGCACCTTACTCTTCCGTCTCCAGAGTAGCACCTCACTCTTCCTTCTACAGACCAGCACCTCACTCTTATGTCTCCAGAGCAGCACTTCACTCTTCCATCTCCTGAGCAGCAGCTTACTCTTCCGTCTCCAGAGCAGCACCTCACTCTTCCGTCTCCAGAGTAGCACCTCACTTTTCCTTCTCCAAAGCAGCACCTCACTCTACCGTCTCCAGAGCAGCACCTCACTCTTCCGTCTCCAGAGCAGCAGCTAACTCTTTCGTCTCCAGAGCAGCACCTCACTCTTCCTTCTCTAGAGTAGCACCTCACTCTTCCGTCTCCAGACCAGCACCTTACTCCTCCATCTCCATCGTAGCACCTCACACTTCCTTCTCCAGGCCAGCACCTCACTCTTCCTTCTCCAGAGTAGCACCTCACTTTCCTTCTCCAAAGCAGCACCTCACTCTTCCATCTCCAGAGCAGCAGCTCACTCTTTTGTCTCCAGAACAGCACCTCACTCTTCCTTCTCCAGAGCAGCACTTCACTCTTCCGTCTCCAAAGCAGCACGTCACTCTTCCGTCTCTTGAGCAGCACCGCACTTTTCCGTCTCCAGAGCAGCACCTCACTCTTCCGTCTCCAGAGCAACAACTCAATCTTCCGTCTCCAGAGCAGCACCTCAGTATCCTGTCTCCAGTGCAGAGGGCACTGTACTCTTCCTTATCCAAAGCAGCACCTCACTATCCTGTCTCCTGAGCAGCAGTTCACTCCTCCGTCTCCAGAGCAGCACCTCACTCTTCCGTCTCCAGTGCAGCCCCTCACTCGTCCGTCTCCAGAGCAGCACCTCACTCATCCGTCTCCAGAGCAGCAGCTCACTCTTCCGTCTCCAGACCAGCACCTTTCTCTTCCGTGTCCAGAGTAGCACCTCATTCTTCCTTCTCCAGAGCAGCACCTCACTCTTCCGTCTCCTGAGCAGCACCTCACTCTTCCGTCTCCAGACCAGCACCCTACTCTTCCGTCTCCAGAGTAGCACCTCACTCTTCCTTCTCCAGAGCAGCACCTTACTTTTCCTTCTCCAAAGCAGCACCTCACTCTTCCGTCACCAGAGCAGCACCTCACTCTTCCGTCTCCAGAGCGGCCCCTCACTCTTCCGTCTCCAGAGCAGCACCTCACTCTTCCTTCTCCACAGCAGCAACTCAATCTTCCATCTCCAGAGCAGCACCTCACTCTTCCGTCTCCAGTGCAGCAAGCACTTCACTCTTCCTTCTCCAGAGCACCACCTCACTATCCTGTCTCCAGAGCAGCACCTCACTCTTCCGTCTCTTGAGCAGCACCTCACTTTTCCGTCCCCAGAGCAGCACCTCATTCATCCGTCTCCAGAGGAGCACGTCACTCTTCCTTCTCCAGAGCAGCACCTCACTCATCCATCTCCAGAGCAGCACCTTAATCTTCCGTCTCCAGTGCAGAGGGCACCGTACTCTTCCTTATCCAGAGCAGCACCTCACTATCCTGTCTCCAGAGCAGCACCTCACTCTTCCGTCTCCAGAGCAGCACCTCACTCTTCCGTCTCCAGAGCAGCACCTCACCCTTCCGTCTCCAGAGCAGCACCTCACTCTTCCGTCTCCAGAGTAGCACCTCACTTTTCCTTCTCCAAAGCAGCACCTCACTCTACCGTCTCCAGAGCAGCACCTCACTCTTCCGTCTCCAGAGCAGCAGCTAACTCTTTCGTCTCCAGAGCAGCACCTCACTCTTCCTTCTCTAGAGTAGCACCTCACTCTTCCGTCTCCAGACCAGCACCTTACTCCTCCATCTCCATCGTAGCACCTCACACTTCCTTCTCCAGGCCAGCACCTCACTCTTCCTTCTCCAGAGTAGCACCTCACTTTTCCTTCTCCAAAGCAGCACCTCACTCTTCCATCTCCAGAGCAGCAGCTCACTCTTTTGTCTCCAGAACAGCACCTCACTCTTCCTTCTCCAGAGCAGCACTTCACTCTTCCGTCTCCAAAGCAGCACGTCACTCTTCCGTCTCTTGAGCAGCACCGCACTTTTCCGTCTCCAGAGCAGCACCTCACTCTTCCGTCTCCAGAGCAGCACATCAATCTTCCGTCTCCAGAGCAGCACCTCAGTATCCTGTCTCCAGTGCAGAGGGCACTGTACTCTTCCTTATCCAAAGCAGCACCTCACTATCCTGTCTCCTGAGCAGCAGTTCACTCCTCCGTCTCCAGAGCAGCACCTCACTCTTCCGTCTCCAGTGCAGCCCCTCACTCGTCCGTCTCCAGAGCAGCACCTCACTCATCCGTCTCCAGAGCAGCAGCTCACTCTTCCGTCTCCAGACCAGCACCTTTCTCTTCCGTGTCCAGAGTAGCACCTCATTCTTCCTTCTCCAGAGCAGCACCTCACTCTTCCGTCTCCTGAGCAGCACCTCACTCTTCCGTCTCCAGACCAGCACCCTACTCTTCCGTCTCCAGAGTAGCACCTCACTCTTCCTTCTCCAGAGCAGCACCTTACTTTTCCTTCTCCAAAGCAGCACCTCACTCTTCCGTCACCAGAGCAGCACCTCACTCTTCCGTCTCCAGAGCGGCCCCTCACTCTTCCGTCTCCAGAGCAGCACCTCACTCTTCCTTCTCCACAGCAGCAACTCAATCTTCCATCTCCAGAGCAGCACCTCACTCTTCCGTCTCCAGTGCAGCAAGCACTTCACTCTTCCTTCTCCAGAGCACCACCTCACTATCCTGTCTCCAGAGCAGCACCTCACTCTTCCGTCTCTTGAGCAGCACCTCACTTTTCCGTCTCCAGAGCAGCACCTCATTCATCCGTCTCCAGAGGAGCACGTCACTCTTCCTTCTCCAGAGCAGCACCTCACTCATCCATCTCCAGAGCAGCACCTTAATCTTCCGTCTCCAGTGCAGAGGGCACCTTACTCTTCCTTATCCAGAGCAGCACCTCACTATCCTGTCTCCAGAGCAGCACCTCACTCTTCCGTCTCCAGAGCAGCACCTCACTCTTCCGTCTCCAGAGCAGCACCTCACTCTTCCGTCTCCAGAGCAGCACCTCACTCTTCCTTCTCCAGAGCAGCACCTCACTCTTCCGTCTCCAGAGCAGCACCTCACTCTTCCGTCTCCAGAGCAGCACCTCACTCTTCCTTCTCCAAAGCAGCACCTCACTCCTCCGTCTCCAGAGCAGCACCTCACTCTTCCGTCTCCAGAGCAGCACCTCACTCTTCCGTCTCCAGAGCAGCCCCTCACTCTTCCGTCTCCAGAGCAGCACCTCACTCTTCCGTCTCCAGAGCAGCAACTCACTCTTCCGTCTCCAGAGCAGCACCTCACTATCCTGTCTCCAGAGCAGCACCTCACTCTTCCATCTCCAGAGCAGCCCCTCACTCTTCCGTCTCCAGAGGAGCACCTCACTCTTCCGTCTCCAGAGCAGCAACTCACTCTTCCGTCTCCAGAGAGCAGCATCTCACTCTTCCGTCTCCACAGCAGCAGCTCACTCCTCCGTCTCCAGACCAGCACCTTACTCTTCCGTCTCCAGAGTAGCACCTCACTCTTCCCTCTCCAGAGTAGCACCTCACTCTTCCTTCTCCAGAGCAGCACTGCACTCTTCCGTCTCCAGAGCAGCACCTCACTCTTCCATCTCCAGAGCAGCACCTCACTCTTCCTTCTCCAAAGCAGCACACTCACTCCTCCGTCTCCAGAGCAGCACCTCACTCTTCCGTCTCCAGAGCAGCCCCTCACTCTTCCGTCTCCAGAGCAGCACCTCACTCTTCTGTCTCCAGAGCAGCACCTCACTCTTCCCTCTCGAGAGCAGCACCTCACTCTTCCGTCTCCAGAGCAGCACCTCACTCTTCCGTCTCCAGAGCAGCACCTCACTCTTCCGTCTCCAGACCAGCACCTTACTCTTCCGTCTCCAGAGTAGCACCTCACTCTTCCTTCTCCAGAGCAGCACCTCACTTTTCCTTCTCCAAAGCAGCACCTCTCTCTTCCGTCTCCAGAGCAGCCCCTCACTCTTCCGTCTCCAGTGCAGCATGTCACTCTTCCGTCTCCAGAGCAGCAAGCACTTCACTCCTCCTTCTCCAGAGCACCACCTCACTATCTTGTCTCCAGAGCAGCATCTCACTCCTCCGTCTCCAGAGCAGCACCTCACTCTTCCTTCTCCAGAGAAGCACCTCACTCTTCTGTCTCCAGAGCAGCACCTCACTCATCCGTCTCCAGAGCAGCAGCTCACTCTTCCGTCTCCAGACCAGCACCTTACTCTTCCGTCTCCAGAGCAGCACCTCACTCTTCCTTCTCCAGAGCAGCACCTCACTCTTCCGTCTCCAGAGCAGCACCTCACTCTTCCTCTTCAGAGCGGCCCCTCAATCTTCCGTCTCCAGTGAAGCATGTCACTCTTCCGTCTCCAGAGCAGCAACTCACTCTTCCGTCTCCAGAGAGCAGCACCTCACTCTTCCGTCTCCAGAGCAGCACCTCACTCTTCTGTCTCCAGAGCAGCACCTCACTCTTCCGTCTCCAGAGCAGCACCTCACTCTTCCGTCTCCAGAGCAGCACCTCACTCTTCCGTCTCCAGAGCAGCACCTCACTCTTCCATCTCCAGAGCAGCAAATCACTCTCCGTCTCCAGAGAGCAGCACCTCACTCTTCTCTCTCCAGAGCAACACCTCACTCTTCCGTCTCCAGAGCAGCACCTCACTCTTCCTTCTCCAGACCAGCACCTCACTCTTCCATCTCCAGAGCAGCACCTCACTCTTCCGTCTCCAGAGCAGCACCTCACTCTTCCGTCTCCAGAGTAGCACCTCACTCTTCCTTCTCCAGAGCAGCACCTCACTCTTCCGTCTCCAGAGCAGCACCTCACTCTTCCGTCTCCAGAGCAGCACCTCACTCTTCCGTCTCCAGAGCAGCACCTCACTCTTCCTTCTCCAGAGTAGCACCTCACTCTTCCTTCTCCAGAGCAGCACCTCACTCTTCCTTCTCCAGAGCAGCACCTCACTCTTCCGTCTCCAGAGCAGCACCTCACTCTTCCGTCTCCAGAGCAGCACCTCACTCTTCCGTCTCCAGAGCAGCACCTCACTCTTCCGTCTCCAGAGCAGCACCTCACTCTTCCGTCTCCAGAGCAGCACCTCACTCTTCCGTCTCCAGAGCAGCACCTCACTCTTCCGTCTCCAGAGCAGCACCTCACTCTTCCTTCTCCAGAGCAGCACCTCACTCTTCCGTCTCCAGAGCAGCACCTCACTCTTCCGTCTCCAGAGCAGCACCTCACTCTTCCTTCTCCAGAGCAGCACCTCACTCTTCCGTCTCCAGAGCAGCACCTCACTCTTCCGTCTCCAGAGCAGCACCTCACTCTTCCGTCTCCAGAGCAGCACCTCACTCTTCCGTCTCCAGAGCAGCACCTCACTCTTCCGTCTCCAGAGCAGCACCTCACTCTTCCTTCTCCAGAGCAGCACCTCACTCTTCCGTCTCCAGAGCAGCACCTCACTCTTCCTGTCTCCAGAGCAGCACCTCACTCTTCCGTCTCCAGAGCAGCACCTCACTCTTCCTTCTCCAGAGCAGCACCTCACTCTTCCGTCTCCAGAGCAGCACCTCACTCTTCCTCTCCAGAGCAGCACCTCACTCTTCCTTCTCCAGAGCAGCACCTCACTCTTCCGTCTCCAGAGCAGCACCTCACTCTTCCTTCTCCAGAGCAGCACCTCACTCTTCCGTCTCCAGAGCAGCACCTCACTCTTCCGTCTCCAGAGCAGCACCTCACTCTTCCTTCTCCAGAGCAGCACCTCACTCTTCCGTCTCCAGAGCAGCACCTCACTCTTCCGTCTCCAGAGCAGCACCTCACTCTTCCGTCTCCAGAGCAGCACCTCACTCTTCCGTCTCCAGAGCAGCACCTCACTCTTCCGTCTCCAGAGCAGCACCTCACTCTTCCGTCTCCAGAGCAGCACCTCACTCTTCCGTCTCCAGAGCAGCACCTCACTCTTCCTTCTCCAGAGCAGCACCTCACTCTTCCGTCTCCAGAGCAGCACCTCACTCTTCCGTCTCCAGAGCAGCACCTCACTCTTCCGTCTCCAGAGCAGCACCTCACTCTTCCGTCTCCAGAGCAGCACCTCACTCTTCCGTCTCCAGAGCAGCACCTCACTCTTCCGTCTCCAGAGCAGCACCTCACTCTTCCGTCTCCAGAGCAGCACCTCACTCTTCCGTCTCCAGAGCAGCACCTCACTCTTCCGTCTCCAGAGCAGCACCTCACTCTTCCTTCTCCAGAGCAGCACCTCACTCTTCCGTCTCCAGAGCAGCACCTCACTCTTCCGTCTCCAGAGCAGCACCTCACTCTTCCTTCTCCAGAGCAGCACCTCACTCTTCCGTCTCCAGAGCAGCACCTCACTCTTCCGTCTCCAGAGCAGCACCTCACTCTTCCTTCTCCAGAGCAGCACCTCACTCTTCCTTCTCCAGAGCAGCACCTCACTCTTCCGTCTCCAGAGCAGCACCTCACTCTTCCGTCTCCAGAGCAGCACCTCACTCTTCCGTCTCCA
Source organism: Homarus gammarus (assembly GCA_958450375.1). Classification (NCBI taxonomy): domain Eukaryota; kingdom Metazoa; phylum Arthropoda; class Malacostraca; order Decapoda; family Nephropidae; genus Homarus; species Homarus gammarus. Next base: position 25,159 of record CAUDMG010001710.1, read on the forward strand.
GAGCAGCACCTCACTCTTCCTTCTCCAGAGCAGCACCTCACTCTTCCGTCTCCAGAGCAGCACCTCACTCTTCCGTCTCCAGAGCAGCACTCACTCTTCCGTTTCCAGAGCAGCACCTCACTCTTCCGTCTCCAGAGCAGCACCTCACTCTTCCTTCTCCAGAGCAGCACCTCACTCTTCCGTCTCCAGAGCAGCACCTCACTCTTCCGTCTCCAGAGCAGCACCTCACTCTTCCGTCTCCAGAGCAGCACCTCACTCTTCCGTCTCCAGAGCAGCACCTCACTCTTCCGTCTCCAGAGCAGCAGCTCACTCTTCCGTCTCCAGAGCAGCACCTCACTCTTCCGTCTCCAGAGCAGCACCTCACTCTTCCTTCTCCAGAGCAGCACCTCACTCTTCCGTCTCCAGAGCAGCACCTCACTCTTCCGTCTCCAGAGCAGCACCTCACTCTTCCGTCTCCAGAGCAGCACCTCACTCTTCCTTCTCCAGAGTAGCACCTCACTCTTCCGTCTCCAGACCAGCACCTTACTCTTCCATCTCCAGAGTAGCACCTCACTCTTCCTTCTCCAGACCAGCACCTCACTCTTCCTTCTCCAGAGTAGCACCTCACTCTTCCTTCTCCAGAGCAGCACCTCACTCTTCCGTCTCCAGAGCAGCAGCTCACTCTTCTGTCTCCAGAGCAGCACCTCACTCTTCCTTCTCCAGAGCAGCACTTCACTCTTCCGTCTCCAGAGCAGCACCTCACTCTTCCGTCTCTAGAGCAGCACCTCACTTTTCCGTCTCCAGAGCAGCACCTCATTCATCTGTCTCCAGAGCAGCACCTCACTCTTCCGTCTCCAGAGCAGCACCTCACTCATCCGTCTCCAGAGCAGCACCTCACTCTTAGGTCTCCAGTGCAGAGGGCACCTTACTCTTCCTTCTCCAGAGCAGCACCTCACTATCCTGTCTCCAGAGCAGCACCTCACTCTTCCGTCTCCAGAGCAGCACCTCACTCTTCCGTCTCCAGAGCAGCACCTCACTCTTCCGTCTCCAGAGCAGCACCTCACTCTTCCGTCTCCAGAGCAGCACCTCACTCTTCCGTCTCCAGAGCAGCACCTCACTCTTCCGTCTCCAGAGCAGCACCTCACTCTTCCGTCTCCAGAGCAGCACCTCACTCTTCCGTCTCCAGAGCAGCACCTCACTCTTCCTCTCCAGAGCAGCACCTCACTCTTCCGTCTCCAGAGCAGCACCTCACTCTTCCTTCTCCAGAGCAGCACCTCACTCTTCCGTCTCCAGAGCAGCACCTCACTCTTCCGTCTCCAGAGCAGCACCTCACTCTTCCGTCTCCAGAGCAGCACCTCACTCTTCCGTCTCCAGAGCAGCACCTCACTCTTCCGTCTCCAGAGCAGCACCTCACTCTTCCGTCTCCAGAGCAGCACCTCACTCTTCCGTCTCCAGAGCAGCACCTCACTCTTCCGTCTCCAGAGCAGCACCTCACTCTTCCGTCTCCAGAGCAGCACCTCACTCTTCCTTCTCCAGAGCAGCACCTCACTCTTCCGTCTCCAGAGCAGCACCTCACTCTTCCGTCTCCAGAGCAGCACCTCACTCTTTGTCTCCAGAGCAGCACCTCACTCTTCCGTCTCCAGAGCAGCACCTCACTCTTCCGTCTCCAGAGCAGCACCTCACTCTTCCTTCTCCAGAGCAGCACCGCACCCTCCGTCTCCAGAGCAGCACCTCACTCTTCCGTCTCCAGAGCAGCACCTCACTCTTCCTTCTCCAGAGCAGCACCTCACTCTTCCGTCTCCAGAGCAGCACCTCACTCTTCCGTCTCCAGAGCAGCACCTCACTCTTCCGTCTCCAGAGCAGCACCTCACTCTTCCTTCTCCAGAGCAGCACCTCACTCTTCCGTCTCCAGAGCAGCACCTCACTCTTCCGTCTCCAGAGCAGCACCTCACTCTTCCTTCTCCAGAGCAGCACCTCACTCTTCCGTCTCCAGAGCAGCACCTCACTCTTCCTTCTCCAGAGCAGCACCTCACTCTTCCGTCTCCAGAGCAGCACCTCACTCTTCCGTCTCCAGAGCAGCACCTCACTCTTCCTTCTCCAGAGCAGCACCTCACTCTTCCGTCTCCAGAGCAGCACCTCACTCTTCCGTCTCCAGAGCAGCACCTCACTCTTCCGTCTCCAGAGCAGCACCTCACTCTTCCGTCTCCAGAGCAGCACCTCACTCTTCCGTCTCCAGAGCAGCACCTCACTCTTCCGTCTCCAGAGCAGCACCTCACTCTTCCGTCTCCAGAGCAGCACCTCACTCTTCCGTCTCCAGAGCAGCACCTCACTCTTCCGTCTCCAGAGCAGCACCTCACTCTTCCTTCTCCAGAGCAGCACCTCACTCTTCCTTCTCCAGAGCAGCACCTCACTCTTCCGTCTCCAGAGCAGCACCTCACTCTTCCGTCTCCAGAGCAGCACCTCACTCTTCCGTCTCCAGAGCAGCACCTCACTCTTCCGTCTCCAGAGCAGCACCTCACTCTTCCGTCTCCAGAGCAGCACCTCACTCTCCTGTCTCCAGAGCAGCACCTCACTCTTCCGTCTCCAGAGCAGCACCTCACTCTTCCGTCTCCAGAGCAGCACCTCACTCTTCCGTCTCCAGAGCAGCACCTCACTCTTCCTTCTCCAGAGCAGCACCTCACTCTTCCGTCTCCAGAGCAGCACCTCACTCTTCCTTCTCCAGAGCAGCACCTCACTCTTCCGTCTCCAGAGCAGCACCTCACTCTTCCGTCTCCAGAGCAGCACCTCACTCTTCTGTCTCCAGAGCAGCACCTCACTCTTCCGTCTCCAGAGCAGCACCTCACTCTTCCGTCTCCAGAGCAGCACCTCACTCTTCCGTCTCCAGAGCAGCACCTCACTCTTCCGTCTCCAGAGCAGCACCTCACTCTTCCGTCTCCAGAGCAGCACCTCACTCTTCCGTCTCCAGAGCAGCACCTCACTCTTCCGTCTCCAGAGCAGCACCTCACTCTTCCTTCTCCAGAGCAGCACCTCACTCTTCCGTCTCCAGAGCAGCACCTCACTCTTCCGTCTCCAGAGCAGCACCTCACTCTTCCGTCTCCAGAGCAGCACCTCACTCTTCCTTCTCCAGAGCAGCACCTCACTCTTCCTGTCTCCAGAGCAGCACCTCACTCTTCCTTCTCCAGAGCAGCACCTCACTCTTCCGTCTCCAGAGCAGCACCTCACTCTTCCGTCTCCAGAGCAGCACCTCACTCTTCCGTCTCCAGAGCAGCACCTCACTCTTCCGTCTCCAGAGCAGCACCTCACTCTTCCGTCTCCAGAGCAGCACCTCACTCTTCCGTCTCCAGAGCAGCACCTCACTCTTCCTTCTCCAGAGCAGCACCTCACTCTTCCTGTCTCCAGAGCAGCACCTCACTCTTCCGTCTCCAGAGCAGCACCTCACTCTTCCGTCTCCAGAGCAGCACCTCACTCTTCCTTCTCCAGAGCAGCACCTCACTCTTCCGTCTCCAGAGCAGCACCTCACTCTTCCGTCTCCAGAGCAGCACCTCACTCTTCCGTCTCCAGAGCAGCACCTCACTCCTCTGTCTCCAGAGCACTCACTCTTCCGTCTCCAGAGCAGCACCTCACTCTTCCGTCTCCAGAGCAGCACCTCACTCTTCCTTCTCCAGAGCAGCACCTCACTCTTCCGTCTCCAGAGCAGCACCTCACTCTTCCGTCTCCAGAGCAGCACCTCACTCTTCCGTCTCCAGAGCAGCACCTCACTCTTCCGTCTCCAGAGCAGCACCTCACTCTTCCGTCTCCAGAGCAGCACCTCACTCTTCCGTCTCCAGAGCAGCACCTCACTCTTCCGTCTCCAGAGCAGCACCTCACTCTTCCGTCTCCAGAGCAGCACCTCACTCTTCCGTCTCCAGAGCAGCACCTCACTCTTCCGTCTCCAGAGCAGCACCTCACTCTTCCGTCTCCAGAGCAGCACCTCACTCTTCCGTCTCCAGAGCAGCACCTCACTCTTCCGTCTCCAGAGCAGCACCTCACTCTTCCGTCTCCAGAGCAGCACCTCACTCTTCCGTCTCCAGAGCAGCACCTCACTCTTCCTTCTCCAGAGCAACACCTCACTATCCTGTCTCCAGAGCAGCACCTCACTCTTCCGTCTCCAGAGCAGCACCTCACTCTTCCGTCTCCAGAGCAGCACCTCACTCTTCCGTCTCCAGAGCAGCACCTCACTCTTCCTTCTCCAGAGCAGCACCTCACTCTTCCGTCTCCAGAGCAGCACCTCACTCTTCCGTCTCCAGAGCAGCACCTCACTCTTCCGTCTCCAGAGCAGCACCTCACTCTTCCTTCTCCAGAGCAGCACCTCACTCTTCCGTCTCCAGAGCAGCACCTCACTCTTCCGTCTCCAGAGCAGCACCTCACTCTTCCGTCTCCAGAGCAGCACCTCACTCTTCCTTCTCCAGAGCAGCACCTCACTCTTCCGTCTCCAGAGCAGCACCTCACTCTTCCGTCTCCAGAGCAGCACCTCACTCTTCCGTCTCCAGAGCAGCACCTCACTCTTCCGTCTCCAGAGCAGCACCTCACTCTTCCTTCTCCAGAGCAACACCTCACTATCCTGTCTCCAGAGCAGCACCTCACTCTTCCGTCTCCAGAGCAGCACCTCACTCTTCCGTCTCCAGAGCAGCACCTCACTCTTCCGTCTCCAGAGCAGCACCTCACTCTTCCGTCTCCAGAGCAGCACCTCACTCTTCCTTCTCCAGAGCAGCACCTCACTCTTCCGTCTCCAGAGCAGCACCTCACTCTTCCGTCTCCAGAGCAGCACCTCACTCTTCCTTCTCCAGAGCAGCACCTCACTCTTCCGTCTCCAGAGCAGCACCTCACTCTTCCGTCTCCAGAGCAGCACCTCACTCTTCCGTCTCCAGAGCAGCACCTCACTCTTCCTTCTCCAGAGCAGCACCTCACTCTTCCGTCTCCAGAGCAGCACCTCACTCTTCCGTCTCCAGAGCAGCACCTCACTCTTCCGTCTCCAGAGCAGCACCTCACTCTTCCTTCTCCAGAGCAGCACCTCACTCTTCCGTCTCCAGAGCAGCACCTCACTCTTCCGTCTCCAGAGCAGCACCTCACTCTTCCGTCTCCAGAGCAGCACCTCACTCTTCCGTCTCCAGAGCAGCACCTCACTCTTCCGTCTCCAGAGCAGCACCTCACTCTTCCGTCTCCAGAGCAGCACCTCACTCTTCCGTCTCCAGAGCAGCACCTCACTCTTCCGTCTCCAGAGCAGCACCTCACTCTTCCTCTCCAGAGCAGCACCTCACTCTTCCTTCTCCAGAGCAGCACCTCACTCTTCCGTCTCCAGAGCAGCACCTCACTCTTCCGTCTCCAGAGCAGCACCTCACTCTTCCTTCTCCAGAGCAGCACCTCACTCTTCCGTCTCCAGAGCAGCACCTCACTCTTCCGTCTCCAGAGCAGCACCTCACTCTTCCGTCTCCAGAGCAGCACCTCACTCTTCCGTCTCCAGAGCAGCACCTCACTCTTCCGTCTCCAGAGCAGCACCTCACTCTTCCGTCTCCAGAGCAGCACCTCACTCTTCCTTCTCCAGAGCAGCACCTCACTCTTCCGTCTCCAGAGTAGCACCTCACTCTTCCGTCTCCAGAGCAGCACCTCACTCTTCCGTCTCCAGAGCAGCACCTCACTCTTCCGTCTCCAGAGCAGCACCTCACTCTTCCGTCTCCAGAGCAGCACCTCACTCTTCCGTCTCCAGAGCAGCACCTCACTCTTCCGTCTCCAGAGCAGCACCTCACTCTTCCTTCTCCAGAGCAGCACCTCACTCTTCCGTCTCCAGAGCAGCACCTCACTCTTCCGTCTCCAGAGTAGCACCTCACTCTTCCGTCTCCAGAGCAGCACCTCACTCTTCCGTCTCCAGAGCAGCAGCTCACTCTTCCGTCTCCAGAGCAGCACCTCACTCTTCCTTCTCCAGAGCAGCACCTCACTCTTCCGTCTCCAGAGCAGCACCTCACTCTTCCGTCTCCAGAGCAGCACCTCACTCTTCCGTCTCCAGAGCAGCACCTCACTCTTCCGTCTCCAGAGCAGCACCTCACTCTTCCATCTCCAGAGCAGCACCTCACTCTTCCGTCTCCAGAGCAGCACCTCACTCTTCCTTCTCCAGACAGCACCTCACTCTTCCTTCTCCAGAGCAGCACCTCACTCTTCCGTCTCCAGAGCAGCACCTCACTCTTCCGTCTCCAGAGCAGCACCTCACTCTTCCTGTCTCCAGAGCAGCACCTCACTCTTCCGTCTCCAGAGCAGCACCTCACTCTTCCGTCTCCAGAGCAGCAACTCACTCTTCCGTCTCCAGAGCAGCACCTCACTCTTCCTCTCCAGAGCAGCACCTCACTCTTCCGTCTCCAGAGCAGCACCTCACTCTTCCTTCTCCAGAGCAGCACCTCACTCTTCCGTCTCCAGAGCAGCACCTCACTCTTCCGTCTCCAGAGCAGCACCTCACTCTTCCGTCTCCAGAGCAGCACCTCACTCTTCCGTCTCCAGAGCAGCACCTCACTCTTCCTTCTCCAGAGCAGCACCTCACTCTTCCGTCTCCAGAGCAGCACCTCACTCTTCCGTCTCCAGAGCAGCACCTCACTCTTCCGTCTCCAGAGCAGCACCTCACTCTTCCTTCTCCAGAGCAGCACCTCACTCTTCCGTCTCCAGAGCAGCACCTCACTCTTCCGTCTCCAGAGCAGCACCTCACTCTTCCGTCTCCAGAGCAGCACCTCACTCTTCCTTCTCCAGAGCAGCACCTCACTCTTCCGTCTCCAGAGCAGCACCTCACTCTTCCGTCTCCAGAGCAGCACCTCACTCTTCCTTCTCCAGAGCAGCACCTCACTCTTCCGTCTCCAGAGCAGCACCTCACTCTTCCGTCTCCAGAGCAGCACCTCACTCTTCCGTCTCCAGAGCAGCACCTCACTCTTCCGTCTCCAGAGCAGCACCTCACTCTTCCTTCTCCAGAGCAGCACCGCACCCTCCGTCTCCAGAGCAGCACCTCACTCTTCCGTCTCCAGAGCAGCACCTCACTCTTCCGTCTCCAGAGCAGCACCTCACTCTTCCGTCTCCAGAGCAGCACCTCACTCTTCCGTCTCCAGAGCAGCACCTCACTCTTCCTTCTCCAGAGCACCTCACTCTCCGTCTCCAGAGCAGCACCTCACTCTTCCGTCTCCAGTGCAGAGCACCTCACTCTTCCTTCTCCAGAGCAGCACCTCACTCTCCTGTCTCCAGAGCAGCACCTCACTCTTCCGTCTCCAGAGCAGCACCTCACTCTTCCGTCTCCAGAGCAGCACTCACTCTTCCTCTCCAGAGCAGCACCTCACTCTTCCGTCTCCAGAGCAGCACCTCACTCTTCCGTCTCCAGAGCAGCACCTCACTCTTCCGTCTCCAGAGCAGCACCTCACTCTTCCGTCTCCAGAGCAGCACCTCACTCTTCCGTCTCCAGAGCAGCACCTCACTCTTCCGTCTCCAGTGCAGCAAGCACTTCACTCTTCCTTCTCCAGAGCAGCACCTCACTCTTCCGTCTCCAGAGCAGCACCTCACTCTTCCGTCTCCAGAGCAGCACCTCACTCTTCCTTCTCCAGAGCAGCACCTCACTCTTCCGTCTCCAGAGCAGCACCTCACTCTTCCGTCTCCAGAGCAGCACCTCACTCTTCCGTCTCCAGAGCAGCACCTCACTCTTCCTTCCAGAGCAGCACTCACTCTTCCGTCTCCAGAGCAGCACCTCACTCTTCCGTCTCCAGAGCAGCACCTCACTCTTCCGTCTCCAGAGCAGCACCTCACTCTTCCTTCTCCAGAGCAGCACCTCACTCTTCCGTCTCCAGAGCAGCACCTCACTCTTCCTTCTCCAGAGTAGCACCTCACTCTTCCTTCTCCAGAGCAGCACCTCACTCTTCCGTCTCCAGAGCAGCACCTCACTCTTCCGTCTCCAGAGCAGCACCTCACTCTTCCTTCTCCAGAGCAGCACCTCACTCTTCCGTCTCCAGAGCAGCACCTCACTCTTCCGTCTCCAGAGCAGCACCTCACTCTTCCGTCTCCAGAGCAGCACCTCACTCTTCCGTCTCCAGAGCAGCACCTCACTCTTCCGTCTCCAGAGCAGCACCTCACTCTTCCGTCTCCAGAGCAGCACCTCACTCTTCCGTCTCCAGAGCAGCACCTCACTCTTCCGTCTCCAGAGCAGCACCTCACTCTTCCGTCTCCAGAGCAGCACCTCACTCTTCCTTCTCCAGAGCAGCACCTCACTCTTCCTCTCCAGAGCAGCACCTCACTCTTCCGTCTCCAGAGCAGCACCTCACTCTTCCGTCTCCAGAGCAGCACCTCACTCTTCCGTCTCCAGAGCAGCACCTCACTCTTCCTTCTCCAGAGCAGCACCTCACTCTTCCGTCTCCAGAGCAGCACCTCACTCTTCCGTCTCCAGAGCAGCACCTCACTCTTCCGTCTCCAGAGCAGCACCTCACTCTTCCGTCTCCAGAGCAGCACCTCACTCTTCCGTCTCCAGAGCAGCACCTCACTCTTCCGTCTCCAGAGCAGCACCTCACTCTTCCGTCTCCAGAGCAGCACCTCACTCTTCCGTCTCCAGAGCAGCACCTCACTCTTCCGTCTCCAGAGCAGCACCTCACTCTTCCTTCTCCAGAGCAGCACCTCACTCTTCCGTCTCCAGAGCAGCACCTCACTCTTCCGTCTCCAGAGCAGCACCTCACTCTTCCGTCTCCAGAGCAGCACCTCACTCTTCCGTCTCCAGAGCAGCACCTCACTCTTCCGTCTCCAGAGCAGCACCTCACTCTTCCGTCTCCAGAGCAGCACCTCACTCTTCCGTCTCCAGAGCAGCACCTCACTCTTCCGTCTCCAGAGCAGCACCTCACTCTTCCGTCTCCAGAGCAGCACCTCACTCTTCCGTCTCCAGAGCAGCACCTCACTCTTCCGTCTCCAGAGCAGCACCTCACTCTTCCGTCTCCAGAGCAGCACCTCACTCTTCCTTCTCCAGAGCAGCACCTCACTCTTCCTGTCTCCAGAGCAGCACCTCACTTTTCCGTCTCCAGAGCAGCACCTCATTCATAACTCTCCAGAGCAGCACCTCACTCTTCCGTCTCCAGAGCAGCACCTCACTCTTCCGTCTCCAGAGCAGCACCTCACTCTTCCGTCTCCAGAGCAGCACCTCACTCTTCCGTCTCCAGAGCAGCACCTCACTCTTCCGTCTCCAGAGCAGCACCTCACTCTTCCGTCTCCAGAGCAGCACCTCACTCTTCCGTCTCCAGAGCAGCACCTCACTCTTCCGTCTCCAGAGCAGCACCTCACTCTTCCGTCTCCAGAGCAGCACCTCACTCTTCCTTCTCCAGAGCAGCACCTCACTCTTCCGTCTCCAGAGCAGCACCTCACTCTTCCGTCTCCAGAGCAGCACCTCACTCTTCCTCTCCAGAGCAGCACCTCACTCTTCCGTCTCCAGAGCAGCACCTCACTCTTCCGTCTCCAGAGCAGCACCTCACTCTTCCGTCTCCAGAGCAGCACCTCACTCTTCCTTCTCCAGAGCAGCACCTCACTCTTCCGTCTCCAGAGCAGCACCTCACTCTTCCGTCTCCAGAGCAGCACCTCACTCTTCCGTCTCCAGAGCAGCACCTCACTCTTCCGTCTCCAGAGCAGCACCTCACTCTTCCGTCTCCAGAGCAGCACCTCACTCTTCCGTCTCCAGAGCAGCACCTCACTCTTCCTTCTCCAGAGCAGCACCTCACTCTTCCTTCTCCAGAGCAGCACCTCACTCTTCCGTCTCCAGAGCAGCACCTCACTCTTCCGTCTCCAGAGCAGCACCTCACTCTTCCTTCTCCAGAGCAGCACCTCACTCTTCCGTCTCCAGAGCAGCACCTCACTCTTCCGTCTCCAGAGCAGCACTCACTCTTCCGTCTCCAGAGCAGCACCTCACTCTTCCTTCTCCAGAGCAGCACCTCACTCTTCCGTCTCCAGAGCAGCACCTCACTCTTCCGTCTCCAGAGCAGCACCTCACTCTTCCTTCTCCAGAGCAGCACCTCACTCTTCCGTCTCCAGAGCAGCACCTCACTCTTCCGTCTCCAGAGCAGCACCTCACTCTTCCTTCTCCAGAGCAGCACCTCACTCTTCCGTCTCCAGAGCAGCACCTCACTCTTCCGTCTCCAGAGCAGCACCTCACTCTTCCGTCTCCAGAGCAGCACCTCACTCTTCCTTCTCCAGAGCAGCACCTCACTCTTCCGTCTCCAGACCAGCACCTCACTCTTCCATCTCCAGAGCAGCACCTCACTCTTCCTTCTCCAGAGCAGCACCTCACTCTTCCTTCTCCAGAGCAGCACCTCACTCTTCCTTCTCCAGAGCAGCACCTCACTCTTCCGTCTCCAGAGCAGCAGCTCACTCTTCTGTCTCCAGAGCAGCACCTCACTCTTCCTTCTCCAGAGCAGCACCTCACTCTTCCGTCTCCAGAGCAGCACCTCACTCTTCCGTCTCCAGAGCAGCACCTCACTCTTCCGTCTCCAGAGCAGCACCTCACTCTAACTCTCCAGAGCAGCACCTCACTCTTCCATCTCCAGAGCAGCACCTCACTCTTCCATCTCCAGAGCAGCACCTCACTCTTCCGTCTCCAGAGCAGCACCTCACTCTTCCGTCTCCAGAGCAGCACCTCACTCTTCCGTCTCCAGAGCAGCACCTCACTCTTCCGTCTCCAGAGCAGCACCTCACTCTTCCGTCTCCAGAGCAGCACCTCACTCTTCCGTCTCCAGAGCAGCACCTCACTCTTCCGTCTCCAGAGCAGCACCTCACTCTTCCATCTCCAGAGCAGCACCTCACTCTTCCGTCTCCAGAGCAGCACCTCACTCTTCCGTCTCCAGAGCAGCACCTCACTCTTCCTTCTCCAGAGCAGCACCTCACTCTTCCGTCTCCAGAGCAGCACCTCACTCTTCCTTCTCCAGAGCAGCACCTCACTCTTCCGTCTCCAGAGCAGCACCTCACTCTTCCGTCTCCAGAGCAGCACCTCACTCTTCCGTCTCCAGAGCAGCACCTCACTCTTCCGTCTCCAGAGCAGCACCTCACTCTTCCGTCTCCAGAGCAGCACCTCACTCTTCCGTCTCCAGAGCAGCACCTCACTCTTCCGTCTCCAGAGCAGCACCTCACTCTTCCGTCTCCAGAGCAGCACCTCACTCTTCCGTCTCCAGAGCAGCACCTCACTCTTCCGTCTCCAGAGCAGCACCTCACTCTTCCGTCTCCAGAGCAGCACCTCACTCTTCCGTCTCCAGAGCAGCACCTCACTCTTCCGTCTCCAGAGCAGCACCTCACTCTTCCGTCTCCAGAGCAGCACCTCACTCTTCCGTCTCCAGAGCAGCACCTCACTCTTCCGTCTCCAGAGCAGCACCTCACTCTTCCGTCTCCAGAGCAGCACCTCACTCTTCCTTCTCCAGAGCAGCACCTCACTCTTCCGTCTCCAGAGCAGCACCTCACTCTTCCGTCTCCAGAGCAGCACCTCACTCTTCCGTCTCCAGAGCAGCACCTCACTCTTCCGTCTCCAGAGCAGCACCTCACTCTTCCGTCTCCAGAGCAGCACCTCACTCTTCCGTCTCCAGAGCAGCACCTCACTCTTCCGTCTCCAGAGCAGCACCTCACTCTTCCGTCTCCAGAGCAGCACCTCACTCTTCCGTCTCCAGAGCAGCACCTCACTCTTCCGTCTCCAGAGCAGCACCTCACTCTTCCGTCTCCAGAGCAGCACCTCACTCTTCCGTCTCCAGAGCAGCACCTCACTCTTCCTTCTCCAGAGCAGCACCTCACTCTTCCGTCTCCAGAGCAGCACCTCACTCTTCCGTCTCCAGAGCAGCACCTCACTCTTCCGTCTCCAGAGCAGCACCTCACTCTTCCTTCTCCAGAGCAGCACCTCACTCTTCCGTCTCCAGAGCAGCACCTCACTCTTCCGTCTCCAGAGCAGCACCTCACTCTTCCGTCTCCAGAGCAGCACCTCACTCTTCCGTCTCCAGAGCAGCACCTCACTCTTCCGTCTCCAGAGCAGCACCTCACTCTTCCGTCTCCAGAGCAGCACCTCACTCTTCCGTCTCCAGAGCAGCACCTCACTCTTCCGTCTCCAGAGCAGCACCTCACTCTTCCGTCTCCAGAGCAGCACCTCACTCTTCCTTCTCCAGAGCAGCACCTCACTCTTCCGTCTCCAGAGCAGCACCTCACTCTTCCGTCTCCAGAGCAGCACCTCACTCTTCCGTCTCCAGAGCAGCACCTCACTCTTCCGTCTCCAGAGCAGCACCTCACTCTTCCGTCTCCAGAGCAGCACCTCACTCTTCCGTCTCCAGAGCAGCACCTCACTCTTCCGTCTCCAGAGCAGCACCTCACTCTTCCGTCTCCAGAGCAGCACCTCACTCTTCCGTCTCCAGAGCAGCACCTCACTCTTCCGTCTCCAGAGCAGCACCTCACTCTTCCTTCTCCAGAGCAGCACCTCACTCTTCCGTCTCCAGAGCAGCACCTCACTCTTCCGTCTCCAGAGCAGCACCTCACTCTTCCTTCTCCAGAGCAGCACCTCACTCTTCCGTCTCCAGAGCAGCACCTCACTCTTCCGTCTCCAGAGCAGCACCTCACTCTTCCTTCTCCAGAGCAGCACCTCACTCTTCCGTCTCCAGAGCAGCACCTCACTCTTCCGTCTCCAGAGCAGCACCTCACTCTTCCTTCTCCAGAGCAGCACCTCACTCTTCCTTCTCCAGAGCAGCACCTCACTCTTCCGTCTCCAGAGCAGCACCTCACTCTTCCGTCTCCAGAGCAGCACCTCACTCTTCCGTCTCCAGAGCAGCACCTCACTCTTCCTTCTCCAGAGCAGCACCTCACTCTTCCGTCTCCAGAGCAGCACCTCACTCTTCCGTCTCCAGAGCAGCACCTCACTCTTCCTTCTCCAGAGCAGCACCTCACTCTTCCGTCTCCAGAGCAGCACCTCACTCTTCCGTCTCCAGAGCAGCACCTCACTCTTCCGTCTCCAGAGCAGCACCTCACTCTTCCTTCTCCAGAGCAGCACCTCACTCTTCCGTCTCCAGAGCAGCACCTCACTCTTCCGTCTCCAGAGCAGCACCTCACTCTTCCGTCTCCAGAGCAGCACCTCACTCTTCCGTCTCCAGAGCAGCACCTCACTCTTCCGTCTCCAGAGCAGCACCTCACTCTTCCGTCTCCAGAGCAGCACCTCACTCTTCCGTCTCCAGAGCAGCACCTCACTCTTCCGTCTCCAGAGCAGCACCTCACTCTTCCGTCTCCAGAGCAGCACCTCACTCTTCCGTCTCCAGAGCAGCACCTCACTCTTCCGTCTCCAGAGCAGCACCTCACTCTTCCGTCTCCAGAGCAGCACCTCACTCTTCCGTCTCCAGAGCAGCACCTCACTCTTCCGTCTCCAGAGCAGCACCTCACTCTTCCGTCTCCAGAGCAGCACCTCACTCTTCCGTCTCCAGAGCAGCACCTCACTCTTCCGTCTCCAGAGCAGCACCTCACTCTTCCGTCTCCAGAGCAGCACCTCACTCTTCCGTCTCCAGAGCAGCACCTCACTCTTCCGTCTCCAGAGCAGCACCTCACTCTTCCGTCTCCAGAGCAGCACCTCACTCTTCCGTCTCCAGAGCAGCACCTCACTCTTCCTTCTCCAGAGCAGCACCTCACTCTTCCGTCTCCAGAGCAGCACCTCACTCTTCCGTCTCCAGAGCAGCACCTCACTCTTCCTTCTCCAGAGCAGCACCTCACTCTTCCGTCTCCAGAGCAGCACCTCACTCTTCCGTCTCCAGAGCAGCACCTCACTCTTCCGTCTCCAGAGCAGCACCTCACTCTTCCGTCTCCAGAGCAGCACCTCACTCTTCCGTCTCCAGAGCAGCACCTCACTCTTCCGTCTCCAGAGCAGCACCTCACTCTTCCGTCTCCAGAGCAGCACCTCACTCTTCCGTCTCCAGAGCAGCACCTCACTCTTCCGTCTCCAGAGCAGCACCTCACTCTTCCGTCTCCAGAGCAGCACCTCACTCTTCCGTCTCCAGAGCAGCACCTCACTCTTCCTTCTCCAGAGCAGCACCTCACTCTTCCTTCTCCAGAGCAGCACCTCACTCTTCCGTCTCCAGAGCAGCACCTCACTCTTCCGTCTCCAGAGCAGCACCTCACTCTTCCTTCTCCAGAGCAGCACCTCACTCTTCTCCAGAGCAGCACCTCCTTCTCCAGAGCAGCACCTCACTCTTCCGTCTCCAGAGCAGCACCTCACTCTTCCTTCTCCAGAGCAGCACCTCACTCTTCCGTCTCCAGAGCAGCACCTCACTCTTCCTTCTCCAGAGCAGCACCTCACTCTTCCTTCTCCAGAGCAGCACCGCACTCTTCCGTCTCCAGAGCAGCACCTCACTCTTCCGTCTCAAGAGCAGCACCTCACTCTTCCTTCTCCAAAGCAGCACCTCACTCCTCCATCTCTAGAGCAGCACCTCACGCTTCCGTCTCCAAAGCAGCCCCTCACTCTGCCATCTCCAGAGCAGCAACTCACTCTTCCGTCTCCTGAGAGCAGCACGTCACTCTTCCGTCTCAAGAGCAGCAGCTCACTCTTCCGGTTCCAGAGCAGCACCTTACTCTTCCGTCTCCAGTGCAGCAAGCACTTCACTCTTCCTTCTCCAGAGCAGCACCTCACTATCCTGTCTCCAGAGCAGCACCTCACTCTTCCGTCTTCTGTGCAGAGGGCACCTTACTCTTCCTTATCCAGAGCAGCACCTCACTATCCTGTCTCCAGAGCAGCACCTCACTCTTCCGTCTCCAGAGCAGCACCTCACTCTTTCGTCTCCAGTGCAGCAAGCACCTCACTCTTCCTTATGAAGAGCAGCAGCTCACTCTTCCGTTTCCAGCGCAGCACCTCACTCTTCCTTCTCCAGAGTAGTACCCCACTTTTCTTTCTCCAAAGCAGCACCGCACTCTTCCGTCTCCAGAGCAGCACCTCACTCTTCCTTCTCCAAAGCAGCACCTAACTCCTCCGTCTCCAGAGCAGCACCTCACTCTTCCGTCTCCAGAGTAGCCCCTCACTCTTCCGTCTCTAGAGCAGCACCTCACTCTTCTGTCTCCAGAGCAGCACCGCACTCTTCCTTCTCCAGAGCAGCACCACACTCTTCCATCTCCAGCCCAGCACCTCACTCTTTCTTTTCCAGAGCAGCACCTCATTCTTCCTTCTCCAGAGTAGCACATCACTCTTCCGTTTCCAGGCCAGCACCTTACTCTTCCATCATCAGAGTAGCACCTCACTCTTCCTTCTCCAGACCAGCACCTCTCTCTTCCATCTCCAGAGTAGCACCTCACTTTTCCTTATCCAAAGCAGCACCTCACTCTTCCGTCTCCAGAGCATCAGCTCATTCTTCTGTCTGAAGAGCAGCACCTCACTCTTCCTTCTCCAGAGCAGCACCTCACTCTTCCATCTCCAGAGCAGCACCTCACTCTTCCATCTCCAGAGCAGCACCTCATTCTTCCTTCTCCGGAGTAGCGCCTCACTCTTCCATCTCCAGAGCAGCACCTCACTCTTCCGTCTCCAGACCAGCACCTCACTCTTCCTTCTCTAGAGTAGCACCTCACTCTTCCTTCTCCAGACCAGCACCTTACTCTTCCATCTCCATAGTAGCACCTCACTCTTCCTTCTCCAGACCAGCACCTCACTCTTCCTTCTCCAGAGAAGCACCTCACTTTTCCTTCTCCAAAGCAGCACCTCACTCTTCCTTCTCCAGAGTAGCACCTCACTCTTCCTTCTCCAGAGCAGCACCGCACTCTTCCGTATCCAGAGCAGCACCTCACTCTTCCGTCTCCAGAGCAGCAGCTCACTCCTCCATCTCCAGAGCAGCACCTCACTCTTGCGTCTCCAGAGCAGCCACTCACTCTTCCGTCTCCAGAGCAGCACCTCACTCATCCGTCTCCAGAGCAGCAGCTCACTCTTCCGTCTCCAGAACAGCACCTTTCTCTTCCGTCTCCAGAGTAGCACCTCACTCTTCCTGATCCAGACCAGCACTTCACTCTTCAGTCTCCAGAGCAGCACCTCACTCTTCAATCTCCAGAGCAGCAACTCACTCTTCCATCTCCAGAGAGCAGCAACTCACTCTTCCGTCTCCAGAGCAGCACCTCACTCTTCCATCTCTAGAGCAGCACCTCACTCTTCCGTCTCCAGAGCAGCACCTCACTCTTCCTTCTCCAGAGCAGCACCTCACTCTTCCGTCTCCAGTGCAGCAAGCACTTCACTCTTCCTTCTCCAGAGCAGCACCTCACTATCCTGTCCCCAGAGCAGCACCTCACTCTTCCGTTTCCAGTTCAGAGGGCACATACTCTTCCTTATCCAGACCAGCACCTCACTATCCTGTCTCCAGAGCAGCACCTCACTCTTCCGTCTCCAGAGAAGCACCTCACTCCTCCGTCTCCAGTGCAGCAAGAACCTCACACTTCCTTATGAAGAGCAGCAGCTCACTCTTCCGTTTCTAGAGCAGCACCTCACTCTTCCTTTTCCAGAGTAGCACCTCACTCTTCCTTCTCCAAAGTAGCACCGCACTCTTCCGTCTCCAGAGCAGCACCTCACTCTTCCGTCTCCAGAGCAGTACCTCACTCTTCCTTCTCCAAAGCAGCACCTCACTCCTCCGTCTCCAGAGCAGCACCTCACTCTTCCGTCTCCAGAGCAGCCTCTCACTCTTCCATCTCCAGAGGAGCACCTCACTCTTCCGTCTCCAGAGCAGCAACTTACTCTTCGGTCTCCAGAGTAGCACCTCACTCTTCCTTCTCCAGAGCAGCACCTCACTTTTCCTTCTCCAAAGCAGCATCTCACTCTTCCGTCTCCAGAGCAGCAACTCACTCTTCCGTCTCCAGAGCAGCCTCTCACTCTTCCATCTCCAGAGGAGCACCTCACTCTTCCGTCTCCAGAGCAGCAACTTACTCTTCGGTCTCCAGAGAGCAGCACCTCACTCCTCCGTCTCCAGAGCAGCAGCTCACTCTTCCGTCTCCAGACCAGCACCTTACTCTTCTGTCTCCAGAGTAGCACCTCACTCTTCCTTCTCCAGAGCAGCACCTCACTTTTCCTTCTCCAAAGCAGCACCTTACTCTTCCGTCTCCAGAGCAGTAACTCACTCTTCCGTCTCCAGAGAGCAGCAACTCACTCTTCCGTCTCCAGAGCAGCACCTCACTTTTCCATCTCTAGAGCATCACCTCACTCTTCGGTCTCCAGAGCAGCACCTCACTCTTCCTTCTCCAGAGCAGCATCTCACTCTTCCGTCTCCAGTGCAGCAAGCACTTCACTCTTCCTTCTCCAGAGCAGCACCTCACTATCCTGTCTCCAGAGCAGCACCTCACTCTTCCGTCTCCAGTTCAGAGGGCACCTTACTCTTCCTTATCCAGAGCAGCACCTCACTATCCTGTCTCCAGAGCAGCACCTCACTCTTCCGTCTCCAGAGCAGCACCTCACTCTTCCGTCTCAAAAGCAACACCTCACTCTTCCTTCTCCAAAGCAGCACCTCACTCCTCCATCTCTAGAGCAGCACCTCACGCTTCCGTCTCCAAAGCAGCCCCTCACTCTGCCATCTCCAGAGCAGCAACTCACTCTTCCGTCTCCAGAGAGCAGCACCTCACTCTTCCGTCTCAAGAGCAGCAGCTCACTCTTACGTTTCCAGAGCAGCACCTTACTCTTCCGTCTCCAGTGCAGCAAGCACTTCACTCTTCCTTCTCCAGAGCAGCACCTCACTATCCTGTCTCCAGAGCAGCACCTCACTCTTCCGTCTTCTGTGCAGAGGGCACCTTACTCTTCCTTATCCAGAGCAGCACCTCACTATCCTGTCTCCAGAGCAGCACCTCACTCTTCCGTCTCCAGAGCAGCACCTCACTCTTCCGTCTCCAGTGCAGCAAGCACCTCACTCTTCCTTATGAAGAGCAGCAGCTCACTCTTCCGTCTCCAGAGCAGCACCTCACTCTTCCTTCTCCAGAGTAGTACCTCACTCTTCTTTCTCCAAAGCAGCACCGCACTCTTCCGTCTCCAGAGCAGCACCTCACTCTTCCGTCTCCAGAGCAGCACCTCACTCTTCCTTCTCCAAAGCAGCACCTAACTCCTCCGTCTCCAGAGCAGCACCTCACTCTTCCGTCTCCAGAGTAGCCCCTCACTCTTCCGTCTCTAGAGCAACATATCACTCTTTTGTCTCCAGAGCAGCACCTCACTCTTCCTTCTCCAGACCAGCACCTCACTCTTCCATCTCCAGACCAGCACCTCACTCTTCCTTCTCCAGAGCAGCACCTCATTCTTCCTTCTCCAGAGTAGCGCCTCACTCTTCCTTCTCCAGATTAGCACCGCACTCTTCCGTCTCCAGAGTAGCACCTCATTCTTCATTCTCCAGACCAGCACCTCACTCTTCAGTTTCCAGAGCAGCACCTCACTCTTCCGTCTCCAGAGCAGCAGCTCACTCTTCCGTCTCCAGAGAAGCACCTCACTCTTCCTTTTCCAGAGTAGCACATCACTCTTCCGTCTCCAGACAAGCACCTTACTCTTCCATCATCAGAGTAGCACCTCACTCTTCCTTCTCCATAGCAGCACCTCACTCTTCCGTCTCCAGAGCAGCACCTTACTCTTCCTTCTCCAGAGTAGCACCTCACTCTTCCTTCTCTAGAGCAGCACCGCACTCTTCCGTCTCCAGAGCAGCACCTCACTCTTCCCTCTCCAGAGCAGCAACTCACTCCACCGTCTCCAGAGCAGCACCTCACTCTTCCGTCTCCAGAGCAGCCACTCACTCTTCCGTCTCCAGAGCAGCACCTCACTGATCCATCTCCAGAGCAGCAGCTCACTCTTCCATCTCCAGACCAGCACCTTACTCTTCCATCTGCAGAGTACCACCTCACTCTTCCTTCTCCAGACCAGCACCTCTCTCTTCCGTCTCCAGAGCAGCACCTCACTATTCCATCTCCAGAGCAGGAGCTTACTCTTTCGTCCCCAGAGCAGCACCTCACTCTTCCTTCTCCAGAGTAGCACCTCACTTTTCCTTCTCCAATGCAGCACCTCACTCTTCCGTCTCCAGAGCAGCACCTCACTCTCCGTCTCCAGACCGGCCCCTCACTCTTCCTTCTCCAGTGCAGCACGTCACTCTTCCGTCTCCAGAGCAGCAACTCACTCTTCCGTCTCCAGAGAGCAGCAACTCATTCTTCCGTCTCCAGAGCAGCACCTCTCTCTTCCGTCTCTAGAGCAGCACCTCACTCTTCCGTCTCCAGAGCAGCACCTTACTCTTCCTTCTCCAAAGCACCATCTCACTCTTCCGTCTCCAGTGCAGCAAGCACTTCACTCTTCCTTCTCCAGAGCAGCACCTTACTATCCTGTCTCCAGAGCAGCACCTCACTCTTCCGTCTCCAGAGAGCACCTCACTCTTCCGTCTCCAGAGCAGCACCTCACTCTTCCGTCTCCAGAGCAGCACCTCACTCTTCCTTCTCCAGAGCAGCACCTCACTCTTCCTTCTCCAGAGCAGCACCTCACTCTTCCGTCTCCAGAGCAGCACCTCACTCTTCCGTCTCCAGAGCAGCACCTCACTCTTCCATCTCCAGAGGAGCACCTCACTCTTCCGTCTCCAGAGCAGCAACTCACTCTTCCGTCTCCAGAGCAGCACCTCACTCTTCCGTCTCCAGAGCAGCACCTCACTCTTCCGTCTCCAGAGCAGCACCTCACTCTTCCGTCTCCAGAGCAGCACCTCACTCTTCCTTCTCCAGAGCAGCACCTCACTCTTCCTTCTCCAAAGCAGCACCTCACTCTTCCGTCTCCAGAGCAGCACCTCACTCTTCCGTCTCCAGAGCAGCACCTCACTCTTCCGTCTCCAGAGCAGCACCTCACTCTTCCTCTCAGAGCACCTCACTCTTCGTCTCCAGAGCAGCACCTCACTCTTCCTTCTCCAGAGCAGCACCTCACTCTTCCGTCTCCAGTGCAGCAAGCACTTCACTCTTCCTTCTCCAGAGCAGCACCTCACTATCCTGTCTCCAGAGCAGCACCTCACTCTTCCGTCTCCAGAGCAGCACCTCACTCTTCCGTCTCCAGAGCAGCACCTCACTATCCTGTCTCCAGAGCAGCACCTCACTCTTCCGTCTCCAGAGCAACACCTTCACTCTTCCTTATCCAGAGCAGCACCTCACTATCCTGTCTCCAGAGCAGCACCTCACTCTTCCGTCTCCAAAGCAGCACCTCACTCTTCCGTCTCCAGTGCAGCAAGCACCTCACTCTTCCTTATGAAGAGCAGCAGCTCACTCTTCCGTCTCCAGAGCAGCACCTCACTCTTCCTTCTCCAGAGTAGCACCTCACTCTTCCTTCTCCAGAGCAGCACCTCACTCTTCCGTCTCCAGAGCAGCACCTCACTCTTCCGTCTCCAGAGCAGCACCTCACTCTTCCGTCTCCAGAGCAGCACCTCACTCTTCCGTCTCCAGAGCAGCACCTCACTCTTCCGTCTCCAGAGCAGCACCTCACTCTTCCGTCTCCAGAGCAGCACCTCACTCTTCCTTCTCCAGAGCAGCACCTCACTCTTCCGTCTCCAGAGCAGCACCTCACTCTTCCGTCTCCAGAGCAGCACCTCACTCTTCCTTCTCCAGAGCAGCACCTCACTCTTCCGTCTCCAGAGCAGCACCTCACTCTTCCGTCTCCAGAGCAGCACCTCACTCTTCCGTCTCCAGAGCAGCACCTCACTCTTCCTTCTCCAGAGCAGCACCTCACTCTTCCTTCTCCAGAGCAGCACCTCACTCTTCCGTCTCCAGAGCAGCACCTCACTCTTCCGTCTCCAGAGCAGCACCTCACTCTTCCGTCTCCAGAGCAGCACCTCACTCTTCCTTCTCCAGAGCAGCACCTCACTCTTCCTCTCCAGAGCAGCACCTCACTCTTCCGTCTCCAGAGCAGCACCTCACTCTTCCTTCTCCAGAGCAGCACCTCACTCTTCCGTCTCCAGAGCAGCACCTCACTCTTCCGTCTCCAGAGCAGCACCTCACTCTTCCGTCTCCAGAGCAGCACCTCACTCTTCCTTCTCCAGAGCAGCACCTCACTCTTCCTTCTCCAGAGCAGCACCTCACTCTTCCGTCTCCAGAGCAGCACCTCACTCTTCCGTCTCCAGAGCAGCACCTCACTCTTCCGTCTCCAGAGCAGCACCTCACTCTTCCGTCTCCAGAGCAGCACCTCACTCTTCCGTCTCCAGAGCAGCACCTCACTCTTCCGTCTCCAGAGCAGCACCTCACTCTTCCGTCTCCAGAGCAGCACCTCACTCTTCCGTCTCCAGAGCAGCACCTCACTCTTCCGTCTCCAGAGCAGCACCTCACTCTTCCGTCTCCAGAGCAGCACCTCACTCTTCCGTCTCCAGAGCAGCACCTCACTCTTCCGTCTCCAGAGCAGCACCTCACTCTTCCGTCTCCAGAGCAGCACCTCACTCTTCCGTCTCCAGAGCAGCACCTCACTCTTCCGTCTCCAGAGCAGCACCTCACTCTTCCGTCTCCAGAGCAGCACCTCACTCTTCCGTCTCCAGAGCAGCACCTCACTCTTCCGTCTCCAGAGCAGCACCTCACTCTTCCGTCTCCAGAGCAGCACCTCACTCTTCCGTCTCCAGAGCAGCACCTCACTCTTCCGTCTCCAGAGCAGCACCTCACTCTTCCGTCTCCAGAGCAGCACCTCACTCTTCCGTCTCCAGAGCAGCACCTCACTCTTCCGTCTCCAGAGCAGCACCTCACTCTTCCTTCTCCAGAGCAGCACCTCACTCTTCCGTCTCCAGAGCAGCACCTCACTCTTCCTTCTCCAGAGCAGCACCTCACTCTTCTCCAGAGCACTCTCTCTTCTCCAGAGCAGCACCTCACTCTTCCGTCTCCAGAGCAGCACCTCACTCTTCCGTCTCCAGAGCAGCACCTCACTCTTCCGTCTCCAGAGCAGCACCTCACTCTTCCTTCTCCAGAGCAGCACCTCACTCTTCCGTCTCCAGAGCAGCACCTCACTCTTCCGTCTCCAGAGCAGCACCTCACTCTTCCGTCTCCAGAGCAGCACCTCACTCTTCCGTCTCCAGAGCAGCACCTCACTCTTCCGTCTCCAGAGCAGCACCTCACTCTTCCGTCTCCAGAGCAGCACCTCACTCTTCCGTCTCCAGAGCAGCACCTCACTCTTCCGTCTCCAGAGCAGCACCTCACTCTTCCGTCTCCAGAGCAGCACCTCACTCTTCCGTCTCCAGAGCAGCACCTCACTCTTCCGTCTCCAGAGCAGCACCTCACTCTTCCGTCTCCAGAGCAGCACCTCACTCTTCCGTCTCCAGAGCAGCACCTCACTCTTCCGTCTCCAGAGCAGCACCTCACTCTTCCGTCTCCAGAGCAGCACCTCACTCTTCCTTCTCCAGAGCAGCACCTCACTCTTCCGTCTCCAGAGCAGCACCTCACTCTTCCGTCTCCAGAGCAGCACCTCACTCTTCCGTCTCCAGAGCAGCACCTCACTCTTCCGTCTCCAGAGCAGCACCTCACTCTTCCGTCTCCAGAGCAGCACCTCACTCTTCCGTCTCCAGAGCAGCACCTCACTCTTCCGTCTCCAGAGCAGCACCTCACTCTTCCGTCTCCAGAGCAGCACCTCACTCTTCCGTCTCCAGAGCAGCACCTCACTCTTCCTTCTCCAGAGCAGCACCTCACTCTTCCGTCTCCAGAGCAGCACCTCACTCTTCCGTCTCCAGAGCAGCACCTCACTCTTCCTTCTCCAGAGCAGCACCTCACTCTTCCGTCTCCAGAGCAGCACCTCACTCTTCCGTCTCCAGAGCAGCACCTCACTCTTCCGTCTCCAGAGCAGCACCTCACTCTTCCGTCTCCAGAGCAGCACCTCACTCTTCCGTCTCCAGAGCAGCACCTCACTCTTCCGTCTCCAGAGCAGCACCTCACTCTTCCGTCTCCAGAGCAGCACCTCACTCTTCCGTCTCCAGAGCAGCACCTCACTCTTCCGTCTCCAGAGCAGCACCTCACTCTTCCGTCTCCAGAGCAGCACCTCACTCTTCCGTCTCCAGAGCAGCACCTCACTCTTCCGTCTCCAGAGCAGCACCTCACTCTTCCGTCTCCAGAGCAGCACCTCACTCTTCCGTCTCCAGAGCAGCACCTCACTCTTCCGTCTCCAGAGCAGCACCTCACTCTTCCGTCTCCAGAGCAGCACCTCACTCTTCCTTCTCCAGAGCAGCACCTCACTCTTCCGTCTCCAGAGCAGCACCTCACTCTTCCGTCTCCAGAGCAGCACCTCACTCTTCCGTCTCCAGAGCAGCACCTCACTCTTCCGTCTCCAGAGCAGCACCTCACTCTTCCGTCTCCAGAGCAGCACCTCACTCTTCCGTCTCCAGAGCAGCACCTCACTCTTCCGTCTCCAGAGCAGCACCTCACTCTTCCGTCTCCAGAGCAGCACCTCACTCTTCCTTCTCCAGAGCAGCACCTCACTCTTCCGTCTCCAGAGCAGCACCTCACTCTTCCTTCTCCAGAGCAGCACCTCACTCTTCCGTCTCCAGAGCAGCACCTCACTCTTCCGTCTCCAGAGCAGCACCTCACTCTTCCGTCTCCAGAGCAGCACCTCACTCTTCCGTCTCCAGAGCAGCACCTCACTCTTCCGTCTCCAGAGCAGCACCTCACTCTTCCGTCTCCAGAGCAGCACCTCACTCTTCCGTCTCCAGAGCAGCACCTCACTCTTCCGTCTCCAGAGCAGCACCTCACTCTTCCGTCTCCAGAGCAGCACCTCACTCTTCCGTCTCCAGAGCAGCACCTCACTCTTCCGTCTCCAGAGCAGCACCTCACTCTTCCGTCTCCAGAGCAGCACCTCACTCTTCCTTCTCCAGAGCAGCACCTCACTCTTCCGTCTCCAGAGCAGCACCTCACTCTTCCGTCTCCAGAGCAGCACCTCACTCTTCCGTCTCCAGAGCAGCACCTCACTCTTCCGTCTCCAGAGCAGCACCTCACTCTTCCGTCTCCAGAGCAGCACCTCACTCTTCCGTCTCCAGAGCAGCACCTCACTCTTCCGTCTCCAGAGCAGCACCTCACTCTTCCGTCTCCAGAGCAGCACCTCACTCTTCCGTCTCCAGAGCAGCACCTCACTCTTCCGTCTCCAGAGCAGCACCTCACTCTTCCGTCTCCAGAGCAGCACCTCACTCTTCCGTCTCCAGAGCAGCACCTCACTCTTCCGTCTCCAGAGCAGCACCTCACTCTTCCGTCTCCAGAGCAGCACCTCACTCTTCCGTCTCCAGAGCAGCACCTCACTCTTCCGTCTCCAGAGCAGCACCTCACTCTTCCGTCTCCAGAGCAGCACCTCACTCTTCCGTCTCCAGAGCAGCACCTCACTCTTCCGTCTCCAGAGCAGCACCTCACTCTTCCGTCTCCAGAGCAGCACCTCACTCTTCCGTCTCCAGAGCAGCACCTCACTCTTCCGTCTCCAGAGCAGCACCTCACTCTTCCGTCTCCAGAGCAGCACCTCACTCTTCCTTCTCCAGAGCAGCACCTCACTCTTCCGTCTCCAGAGCAGCACCTCACTCTTCCGTCTCCAGAGCAGCACCTCACTCTTCCGTCTCCAGAGCAGCACCTCACTCTTCCGTCTCCAGAGCAGCACCTCACTCTTCCGTCTCCAGAGCAGCACCTCACTCTTCCGTCTCCAGAGCAGCACCTCACTCTTCCGTCTCCAGAGCAGCACCTCACTCTTCCGTCTCCAGAGCAGCACCTCACTCTTCCGTCTCCAGAGCAGCACCTCACTCTTCCGTCTCCAGAGCAGCACCTCACTCTTCCTTCTCCAGAGCAGCACCTCACTCTTCCGTCTCCAGAGCAGCACCTCACTCTTCCGTCTCCAGAGCAGCACCTCACTCTTCCGTCTCCAGAGCAGCACCTCACTCTTCCTCTCCAGAGCAGCACCTCACTCTTCCGTCTCCAGAGCAGCACCTCACTCTTCCTTCTCCAGAGCAGCACCTCACTCTTCCGTCTCCAGAGCAGCACCTCACTCTTCCGTCTCCAGAGCAGCACCTCACTCTTCCGTCTCCAGAGCAGCACCTCACTCTTCCGTCTCCAGAGCAGCACCTCACTCTTCCGTCTCCAGAGCAGCACCTCACTCTTCCGTCTCCAGAGCAGCACCTCACTCTTCCTCTCCAGAGCAGCACCTCACTCTTCCGTCTCCAGAGCAGCACCTCACTCTTCCGTCTCCAGAGCAGCACCTCACTCTTCCGTCTCCAGAGCAGCACCTCACTCTTCCTTCTCCAGAGCAGCACCTCACTCTTCCGTCTCCAGAGCAGCACCTCACTCTTCCGTCTCCAGAGCAGCACCTCACTCTTCCGTCTCCAGAGCAGCACCTCACTCTTCCGTCTCCAGAGCAGCACCTCACTCTTCCGTCTCCAGAGCAGCACCTCACTCTTCCGTCTCCAGAGCAGCACCTCACTCTTCCGTCTCCAGAGCAGCACCTCACTCTTCCGTCTCCAGAGCAGCACCTCACTCTTCCGTCTCCAGAGCAGCACCTCACTCTTCCGTCTCCAGAGCAGCACCTCACTCTTCCGTCTCCAGAGCAGCACCTCACTCTTCCGTCTCCAGAGCAGCACCTCACTCTTCCGTCTCCAGAGCAGCACCTCACTCTTCCGTCTCCAGAGCAGCACCTCACTCTTCCGTCTCCAGAGCAGCACCTCACTCTTCCGTCTCCAGAGCAGCACCTCACTCTTCCGTCTCCAGAGCAGCACCTCACTCTTCCGTCTCCAGAGCAGCACCTCACTCTTCCGTCTCCAGAGCAGCACCTCACTCTTCCGTCTCCAGAGCAGCACCTCACTCTTCCGTCTCCAGAGCAGCACCTCACTCTTCCTTCTCCAGAGCAGCACCTCACTCTTCCGTCTCCAGAGCAGCACCTCACTCTTCCGTCTCCAGAGCAGCACCTCACTCTTCCGTCTCCAGAGCAGCACCTCACTCTTCCGTCTCCAGAGCAGCACCTCACTCTTCCGTCTCCAGAGCAGCACCTCACTCTTCCGTCTCCAGAGCAGCACCTCACTCTTCCGTCTCCAGAGCAGCACCTCACTCTTCCGTCTCCAGAGCAGCACCTCACTCTTCCGTCTCCAGAGCAGCACCTCACTCTTCCGTCTCCAGAGCAGCACCTCACTCTTCCGTCTCCAGAGCAGCACCTCACTCTTCCGTCTCCAGAGCAGCACCTCACTCTTCCGTCTCCAGAGCAGCACCTCACTCTTCCGTCTCCAGAGCAGCACCTCACTCTTCCGTCTCCAGAGCAGCACCTCACTCTTCCGTCTCCAGAGCAGCACCTCACTCTTCCGTCTCCAGAGCAGCACCTCACTCTTCCGTCTCCAGAGCAGCACCTCACTCTTCCGTCTCCAGAGCAGCACCTCACTCTTCCGTCTCCAGAGCAGCACCTCACTCTTCCGTCTCCAGAGCAGCACCTCACTCTTCCGTCTCCAGAGCAGCACCTCACTCTTCCGTCTCCAGAGCAGCACCTCACTCTTCCGTCTCCAGAGCAGCACCTCACTCTTCCGTCTCCAGAGCAGCACCTCACTCTTCCGTCTCCAGAGCAGCACCTCACTCTTCCGTCTCCAGAGCAGCACCTCACTCTTCCGTCTCCAGAGCAGCACCTCACTCTTCCGTCTCCAGAGCAGCACCTCACTCTTCCGTCTCCAGAGCAGCACCTCACTCTTCCGTCTCCAGAGCAGCACCTCACTCTTCCGTCTCCAGAGCAGCACCTCACTCTTCCGTCTCCAGAGCAGCACCTCACTCTTCCTTCTCCAGAGCAGCACCTCACTCTTCCGTCTCCAGAGCAGCACCTCACTCTTCCGTCTCCAGAGCAGCACCTCACTCTTCCTTCTCCAGAGCAGCACCTCACTCTTCCGTCTCCAGAGCAGCACCTCACTCTTCCGTCTCCAGTGCAGCAAGCACCTCACTCTTCCTTCTCCAGAGCAGCACCTCACTCTTCCGTCTCCAGAGCAGCACCTCACTCTTCCTTCTCCAGAGCAGCACCTCACTCTTCCTTCTCCAGAGCAGCACCTCACTCTTCCTTCTCCAGAGCAGCACCTCACTCTTCCTTCTCCAGAGCAGCACCTCACTCTTCCGTCTCCAGAGCAGCACTCACTCTTCCTTCTCCAGAGCAGCACCTCACTCTTCCGTCTCCAGAGCAGCACCTCACTCTTCCGTCTCCAGAGCAGCACCTCACTCTTCCGTCTCCAGAGCAGCACCTCACTCTTCCGTCTCCAGAGCAGCACCTCACTCTTCCGTCTCCAGAGCAGCACCTCACTCTTCCGTCTCCAGAGCAGCACCTCACTCTTCCGTCTCCAGAGCAGCACCTCACTCTTCCGTCTCTAGAGCAGCACCTCACTCTTCCTTCTCCAAAGCAGCACCTCACTCTTCCATCTCCAAAGCAGCACCTCACAATTCCGTCTCCAGAGCAGCACCTCACTCTTCCGTCTCCAGAGCAGCAACTCACTCTTCCGTCTCCAGAGAGCAGCACCTCAATCTTCCGTCTCCAGAGCAGCACCTCACTCTTCCTTCTCCAGAGCAGCACCTCACTCTTCCGTCTCCAGAGCAGCACCTCACTCTTCCGTCTCCAGTGCAGCAAGCACCTCACTCTTCCTTATGAAGAGCAGCAGCTCACTCTTCCGTCTCCAGAGCAGCACCTCACTCTTCCGTCTCCAGAGCAGCACCTCACTCTTCCGTCTCCAGAGCAGCACCTCACTCTTCCGTCTCCAGTGCAGCAAGCACCTCACTCTTCCTTATGAAGAGCAGCAGCTCACTCTTCCGTCTCCAGAGCAGCACCTCACTCTTCCGTCTCCAGAGCAGCACCTCACTCTTCCTTCTCCAGAGCAGCACCTCACTCTTCCGTCTCCAGAGCAGCACCTCACTCTTCCTTCTCCAGAGCAGCACCTCACTCTTCCGTCTCCAGTGCAGCAAGCACCTCACTCTTCCTTATCCAGAGCAGCACCTCACTATCCTGTCTCCAGAGCAGCACCTCACTCTTCCTTCTCCAGAGCAGCACCTCACTCTTCCGTGTCCAGTGCAGCAAGCATCTCACTCTTCCTTCTCCAGAGCAGCACCTCACTACGCCGCCTTCCTCCAGAGGCTCCTCTCACCTGCCTTGACCTCTTACCTGGCATTGTCCTTGTGTAACATGGTCTGACATAAATATCCTTGACTTTAAGTTTCTCTCTCCCTCTTTCTATATTTATGTCTCTCAATTCACTTTCACTTATGCAACCTGATGAGTTGCACATGACAGCCGTAGGCACTGCAGCTATCACTTGGGTAGCTGCACATGACAGCCGTAGGCACTGCAGCTATCACTAGGGTAGCTGCACATGAGAGCCGTAGGCACTGCAGCTATCACTAGGGTAGCTGCACATGACGGCCGTAGGCACTGCAGCTATCACTTGGGTAGCTGCACATGACAGCCATAGACACTGCAGCTATCACTAGGGTAGCTGCACATGACAGCCGTAGACACTGCAGCTATCATTAGGGTAGCTGCACATGACAGCCGTAGACACTGCAGCTATCACTAGGGTAGCTGCACATGACAGCCGTAGATACAGCAGCTGTCACTAGGGTAGCTGCACATAACAGCTGTAGGTACATCAGCTGTAACTAGGGTAGCTGCATATGACAGCCGTAGGTACAGTAGCTGTCAATAGGGAAGCTGCATATGGCAGCCCTAGGTACAGCAACTGTCACTAGGGTAGCTGCACATGACAGACGTACGTACAGCAGGTGTTAATAGAGAAGCTGCATATGTCAGCTGTAGGTACAGCAGCTGTCACTAGAGAAGCTGCACATGAAAGCCGTAGGTACAGAAGCTGTCACTAGGGTAGTTACACATGAGAATCGTAGGTACAGCAGCAGTCACTAGGGTAGCTGCACATAACAGCCGTAGGTTTAGCAGCTGTCACTAGGGTAGCGGCACATGACAACCGTAGGTACAGCAGCTGTCACAAGGGTACCTGCATGTGGCAGCCCTAGGTACAGTAGCTATCACAAGGGTAGCTGCACATAACAGCCGTAGGTACAGCAGCTGTCACTAGGGTAGCGGTACATGACAACCGTAGGTACAGCAGCTGTCACAAGGGTAGCTGCACGTAACAGCCGTAGGTACAGCAGCTGTCACTAGGGTAGCGGCACATGACAGCCGTAGGTACAGCAGCTGTCACTAAGGTAGCGGCACATGACAACCGTAGGTACAGCAGCTGTAGCAAAGGTAGCTGCATATGGCAGCCCTAGGTACTGCAGCTGTCACTATGGTAGCTGCATATGATAGTCGTACGTACAGCAGGTGTTAATAGAGAAGCTGCGCTATGCCAGCCGTAGGTACAGCAGCTGTCACTAGATTGATTGATTGATTCGTTTATTGAGATACAAAAAACATTAATACATCTCAAAGGGATGAAGTGACATAAGTCATCCCCACCCCAGTCCAGGAATGTCCCTCTCAGGACTCACATAAATCCCTAATATTTCATATAATCAGTTATATACTGTACATATATCCTAGATGCAAAATTTCTGTATTTCTTTAATATTTCATTTATTTTCCTATTTTTAAACATCCACTCTATTTGCATGGGGACATTATTTATATGGGCATTTCTATATACATTAAGCAATGGGCATTCCAGTATATAATGTGGCAGGGTATGGGATCTGGGTGTTCTACAAACTCTACATTCTTTATCCTGTTCACTTCTCTCAGCTCCAAGTTCCCAATAATATTTATATCCTAAGCTTAACCTCATATACACTGAATCTTTCCACCTACTCCTATCTTTCCCATATGTAAATTTTGTGTTCATGAGAACATGATGGTAATGTTTCATTGTTTCACTTTTCTCGTATATTTCATTCCTTGTGAAATTATCTTCTATTGATTGTATTTTCCGTAATTTGCTCCTTTATTGTTTCAAGGTTTTAGTACATATTATGTCGATCTCGGCCTTTTCCGTGGCTCTTTTTGCTATTATATCTACTGCTTCATTAAGATCAATGCTTACATGTGAAGGGACCCATACAAATTGAACATTATGGCCATTTTTCCTTATTGTATTTACTAATTTTCTACATGAACCAATAATGTGTTCAAAGACTGGACTCCCACTGTTCAAAGAATCCAAAGCTGCCCTACTATCAACAAAAAAATATGCATCTTTATACATATTTACAACATTTTCCAATCCTACTAACATTGCATATAACTCAGCTTGTGTTGATGATATAAGACTGCTCAACCGAAGTCCAATTTTGATGTCATCATTTCCTTATTCTGTGTACTGTCTTATAAGGATCCCACACCCTGCCCTGCCATTTGACATAACTGAACCGTCACAATATACATGCAATGTGTTTATTTTAGGCAAATTACTAATCTTATTCCCATATAAAGCCCTTAACTGTCCTGGTTCATGTAATTATTTCTTCATTGTGAGAGGCACAATGTCTAACTCTACTTCTCGTTCTTCCCAGGGTGGATTCTTACAGCTCTTCTGAACAGCTGTACACCAGTCTGCCAGATTACATTTTTTAATAATATTTACAAATCCATTCATGTATCCTCTCTTGCCTTGCCTGCAGAAGGTCCTTTTATCTTTTAAATCATCATTTATATATCTTGTACAAATTTACCCCCACTGTTCCCTCTCATTAATCGAACTGCTGCAACTGTATGAATTTCATTGACCCTCTGTGAAATGCTCTGTAACCCTAGTTCCATTTTCATTATCTCAATCATTGCATTCTTTTGACACCCTAAAATTATTCTCATTGCTTCATTTTGCATGATCTCAAGCTTCCGTAGCCTTCCTTCACCAGTACAAGAGAGGACAGGTGCTGCATAGTCTATAAGTGATCTTATGGTAGAATTATACATCATTCTCAGTATGGGTACCCCAGCACCTTTACCACAACATGCTAGAGCCTTCAAGGGCTGTAATCTTGCTCTACATTGAGTGAGGACATGATATATGTCTGCCTCTTTACTTTCACAAGTAAAGCCAATATACATTCCTAAATATTTATACTTTGACACTTTCTCAACAATTTTTCCATTTAGAAAAACGGATTCAGTTCCTCTTCCTTTACATTCACACTTGATTTTTTCTTCATTGATAACTAAGCCCATCTTTTGAGAAAGAACACTAAAAGTATTTAATGCAATCTGCAAATTTTTTACAGAGTTTCCTTGAAATAAGATGTCATCTGCATAAATGATGGTTACAACTCGTTTGGGATATTTGTGTGAGGCTATCTTGTTCATTAACACATTATATAACATTGGACTCAATACTCCCTCTTGGGGAGTGCCTAGTTCAAGTGCTCTTTCCTCAGACAAACATCCCTAATACCATACACAGATTCTCCTTCCATGCAAGTAGTCACCTATCCAGTGTAACAACTTTCCTGATACCCCCACAATATATACAAGCCTATTTAATAATACTCTCTCCATCATCTTGGAAACACAAGATGTTAAAGACACTGGCCTGTATCCACCAGTTGCCTTAGGGACAGGAATAACTATCGCTTTCTTCCATTCTGTTGGTAATCTACCCTCTGCATAGCTCATGTTGAATACATCTAATAATGGACTATTTTCCATACCAACTAAGCAGTTCAAAATTTCATAATTCACACCATCTTCGCCTGGTGCTGTAGATTTTCCTTTTTTAACAGCATTTAATAACTCATCTTGAGTAATATCTACACATGTTACATCACAAATATTTAGAGCTGATGAAATAAATCTTCTTCTTTCATTTTGCCACTCATCTACAGTAATGCTTCCATTGTCCTGTTAGGCAGGGAGGCAACACTAGCTGCTTTAGCCCATTTGAAAACCAGTTTATGAGCTTCTTCCTCTGGGTGAGGATGACGAATAAAATTACTCCTTTTTCCTCTAATTTTGTTAATATCCTGCCATATTTCTTTGAGATTTTTACTCTCCCCAATGTGCTGTGCAAAGTCTTGCCAATATTTCTCCCTTGCCTCCTTCCTAGCCTGCCCACATATTTTGGCTATATCCATGAAGATTTCCCTATCTTTTTCTCTTCTACCATTCTTTACCCAATCTTTATGTGCTGCCCTTAACATTTGTGTCCATCCCTTCAACATTTTGTCATTGGTATAGCAGTGTTTCCTAGCCCCATGTGTCTTATCATTTATCTTTTTCTGTGTTGACTTAGCTAAATATCTTTCAATCTCCTCAACTAAGTCATTATATAAGCTATCCATACAGACTGGTGTATAATTTCTGTACCATTTCTCTATATTTTGGGTAAACACTTCTGTGTCAGCCTTGTTTAGTTTCAATCTCTTCCTCCTATATCTCACCTGTCTCTTCCCTAATGGTAATTGAACATACACAACAAAATGGTCACTGACTAGCTCCCTTATTATCTCACATTCTCCCTGGACTCCGTGACTGCTTATCATGCAAGCATAGTCTAACCTTCCTCCTTTAATATGAGTCACTTCCTCATTTCCTAACAAGTATGCATCTGGGTGATCTTGTAAAAATTGCCAAAATTTTATACCATTACTATTAATTCTCCCCATTGTTTCGAGTCTTGGATGTAGAGCATTAAAATCTCCTACAGCCAAAGTTGAGTCCAAAAACATGCAATCTGGTAAGAAGTTGAGGTCAAAACAGCCTCCAGAAATATACAAATTTGCTATGTTCAATTCTCCTTCCTTCAATTATAACTTTATACAGACACTTTCTATTCCTTGTACTCTACTCGGGCTTCCAACTAGTTATGCTGGTATGGAATTCTTAATGTATGTTGAGACCCCTCTTATACCTTCACCCGAATAGAGATGAAATCCCTTATATCCAGACAGTTTAAGCAGGTCGCCTTTCCTGTCCCCAGTCTCTTGAAGGGTAATTATGTCAATATTATTTTTAAGGGTAAAGTAATGTACATGTGTCACTCTATTTCGTAGACCATTAACATTCCAGGACATTATCTTAAGGCTAGCTAGATCCATGATTAATATTTACACATTTTATATCCTTTCCAATCAGATTCTTTAAGAAGGCCCAATCCTCCTGCACAGATTCCCATTTCCTCAAACGTTTTTCTTTATCAGCATCTTTACACTTTACCAACACATTTTTAAAACTTTCAGTTGTTGCTCCCTGCACTACACAATCCTTTATTTTCCTCTCCTTCCCTTTAATACTTATTTTAAGCACTGAATTTTTCAGAAGCTTGAGCTCTTCACTTTCCTCTTTCCCTTCTAATTCTACATTATTCACAGCTTTGTTTTTCCTTTCTTTATTTATCACTGCATCAAGTCTTTTCTCTATCACTTCTATTTTCTGACCTAACATTGGCAAAAGCTGAAACATCTTACGCACCTCTTCTCCCAGAATTTCTTGCACAGTTTTATCACTAATCTGGAGGGCTGCACCACTACTCTTACTTGCTACTTGTTTATTACTCTGTTTGTTCCTGGCATCAACAACTCTTCCGGCCGCAAGCGCAGTCCTTATCCTTCTTGAATCTTCATGCCAGGCATTCTCAAGGATCACTGTCTCCACTGTCTGTGTGTTCTCCTGCTGTCTTGTCACTGTCAAACCACAGCGTACTTCTTCAGTGTTCTCTGAATAATTCCTTTGTTGGTCACTTCTCATACGTGGCCTCATCTCGCATGCAATTGAACTAGCATTGTGAGTTTTACCACAATTACAACAACAAGGCTTCACTTTCTCTCCTGCATTGATCTTGTCCTTACAGTTGCTAGATTCGTGCCTCTTCCCACAGAATCTACAACGTGGGTCCAGTTGACAGCTCCAGGCCTTATGTCCCCATCTGCAACACTTGAGACACATTATTGGTCCC
The DNA here is from genome assembly GCA_958450375.1 of Homarus gammarus. Taxonomy (NCBI): domain Eukaryota; kingdom Metazoa; phylum Arthropoda; class Malacostraca; order Decapoda; family Nephropidae; genus Homarus; species Homarus gammarus. The sequence continues at coordinate 58,947 of CAUDMG010001710.1, forward strand.
TCCACATACAGTGCCACCTTCCTATACCCTGCTCCTGTGATGAACACTTTCTCTGGAACCTTTCCTCTCATTAGAGCAATAACCTGGCTTCTCTCTTCGCCCCTTATTAAATGCCTCTTGACCCAAACAAATCTTTCGTCATCCAATAAGTATTCTGGATCTAGTATTACACGGTACCTGAAGATTATAACCTTTGTAAGTAGTATGTCGCTCTCCTCTGGCAAAACCATCAGTAATCCCTTGTACCAAACAGTTGTCAACATTTCCACAGCCTCCATGGTCCCCACTATAAGATAAGGCTTGTGTGTGCCTTCCTTCAAGAGAGGCTCAAAGCTGCGATGCTCCCGTCCTAGTTGTACTGCCCATTTTAATTTTTCAAGGAAGGTCATCGGGCATGACTGTGGAAAAATTAATCTCTTCCTGACACGACCAACATTACCTTGTGTGTGTTCTTGTCTGCTTTCTTCAAATTCCATACTTTGCTCTGTTCTTGATCCATTCTCCACTATCTCCTTTCTGTTATTTCCATTATTATTACCACCCACACATGTTTTTTGTCCTATATTTTTTTGTCTCTTCTCTTCTCTCACTTCTCCGCTTTCACTGTCCTCTTGCCAGCTTGTCTCCCTCATCCTCTTAGAAATTTCTTTGTTTTTCACTACCTCTTGTTGTAGCTGTATTTTTTCACTTTCGAACTTCCCTTGTGCTTCATCACTCGTACTAGACTCATCACTACTCAACTCAAGGTCTTCAAGAACTTCGTCCAATACTATCTTTTCTTTACTCTTCCATGTAGAGTTCTTAAGCGATAATTCACTTTCCATGGGGCAATGTTGACATCCCACAACACCCAGCCAGGAGTGATGGTACCCCAAGCAGTTATTTTTGTGTGGTAAACAGTAAGTTCCCAACACCAAAGTTGCTTGACGATACTTATCTTATCCTCAGGTCCTTATACACAAGTAGGTAAGTCTATACTGTATATCCTTCAGATAATGTAATGCTGTCACTAGAGAAGCTGCACAATCGTGCACATGACAGTTGTAGGTACAGCACGTCTTACTAGGGTAGCTGCACATAACAGGCTTAGGTACAGCAGTTGTCACTAGAGAAACTGCACAATAGTGCACATGACAGTCGTAGATACAGTAGTTGTCACTAGAGAAGCAGCACATGACAGTCGTAGATACAGCGGCTGTCACTATGCGCTGGGGAAGTTTGTACTCATACAAGACAAAGCGTAACAGATGTGCAGGTGACCACTGACATATGTGCGTTGTGTGAGGACGACCAGTGTGTGCACATGAGGGAGAGTCATGTGCAGGGCCGGATTGTCAAGGGCGCACAGTGCCCAGGGCCTACGTAGGTTTAAGGGGCCTACGAAATTTGAGACAAAATATAGCCCTCTGTAGTATCACCAATTTCATATCAAGTCACAATAATTAATGCAAGCAAAACTAAGTGATTATATAAGTGGGGGGGGGGGGGGATAAGGAATTCACGCACTAAGCGTACACTCGCAACAAAAAGTATTGGTGCATACTGTAGTGTGAACAATTTGAGACCAGTGACGATAGGTATTGGGAAAGGCGAGTTGTTCCAGCCGTATGTTGGCAGCCCTCATTGTCAGCCATATGGCAACACCTAGTGGAGGGTGGGGGAGGGGGTATGAGGATACACTTACCAACCTTTCCGACATATCGTTTCGGAACTCGTCGATCTCACCCTGCACCGATACTTTTTGGTGCGAGTGTACTTCCGTGCCAGGGAGCAAAGAGGGAACTGACAGAGACTGAACATATACGAGCGTATACTATACGCGAACCCATCACGTACAGTTCCTGTCCACTGACCAGCCAGTCACTGCCTAGTTATCCAAAGCCTAATATACCCTATATGTATTAAGAACATAAGAACATAAGAATGGAGGAAACTGCAGCAGGCCTATTGGCCCATACTGGGCAGTCCCGTTTACACCCAACCCCTATTGCTCATATAAGTATCCAACCTATGTTTGAAGCTATTCAGGGTATTCGAGTTAATGATGATATTTGGTAACTTGTTCCATTCATCCACTACTCTGTTTCCAAACCAGTGTTTACCTATTTCACGCCTAAATCTAAATTTGTCTAATTTAAAACCATTGTTACGAGTTTGCTCCTGGTTGGATAGTTTGAGTACCTTTGTAATGTCCCCTTTGTCCAGCCCTGCCTTCCACTTATACACCTCTATCAGGTCGCCCCTCACTCTACGTCTCTCGAGGGAGTGCAAATTAAGATGCTTTAACCTGTCTCTATACTCAAGGCTCCTAATGCCCGGGATTAGTCTTGTCATTCTCCTCTGAATTCTTTCCAAGGATTCTATATCCATTCTGTAATACGGTGACCAGAACTGAACTGCGTAATCCAGGTGTGGTCTCACAAGAGCAAGATACAGTTTTAGGATGACCTCGCTAGTCTTGTAACTAACACTCCTTTGTATGAACCCAAGTAATTTATTAGCCTTGTTACAAGCAAAAACACATTGTTTGCTTGGCTTAAGGTTCCTACTTATCATTACTCATAAATCTCTCTTGCAGTCGGATTTCTCTATGGCATCGTTGTTCATCTGGTATCTTGTTTCCCTGTTTACATCTCCTATACTGAGCACTTTACATTTGTCCACGTTGAATTTCATCTGCCATTTTTCAGACCATTCGAAAAATTTGTTTAGATCTTCCTGTAGTTTTGCAGAGTCCTCGTCAGATTTAATAACACGTCCTATTTTAGTGTCATCAGCAAATTTGCTTATGTTGCTGTCAATGCCGATATCTATGTCGTTTATGTATATAATAAATAATAATGGTCCAAGTACTGAGCCTTGGGGAACTCCACTTGTGACGTTGCTCCAAAGGGACTTAGTGCCATTAATGCTCACTCGCTGTTTCCTGTCCTGCAACCACGCCCGTATTCCTTTTGGATAGTACGATTCTACAAGTAAATACCATAACAGGTTGAAGCCTTTATCATAATACCTTAGAATTTTCCCAAAATCTCCCTTATGAACCAAAAAAGCAATGAATATGCGCTTTAGCTCAAAAATGCTAAAATATGCAGTTGCTTATGCACATATGCAAATCCATAATTATCCTAAGCCTAATAACAACGAGTATATTTGATAGATTTAACATGAGAAAAACGCAATAAAACAGACTAACCAAAAATTATGGAAAACTTGCATCTCAGCATCTTTGTCTGGTCAGTGAAGATGAACAAACACAAACAGAAAATGGTGGTGATGTCGAGTGTAACCAAAGTCTGCCACTGTATTTCAGTCTGCCACTAAAATATAACAATTGTTGAGCAGTACATGCTCCAGAAATGTTTCAAAAAGGTTAACTGGCCTACTGCCTGCCGAAGGGACAGGCTTCTTCCCAAATACAGTACATAATAGCCAGTATTAATACCAGACAAAGATACAGAGCGGTGAAGGTGATGAGTTGGAACATCTCATCCCTCAGAAAACGATACCCTGACCTACACCACAAAGTTGTGACTGAGGACATCGATATTGTGTGTCTGCAGGAGTGTCTCACACCTAATGGTAAGCCCCCACCCAGTCTGCCCAATTATGTGAATTATGATCCTAGTTCTAATCACACATGTTTTATGTATGTTAAGAAGTCACTCCGCATGTACAGTCTCGTTCAAGATTCTTCGAACACTGCTGGAGACTGCTGGCATCTCAAGTCTGTTTGTTTACTGTACTACGTAGTAAAAATTATGAATGAATGTAAAAGTGATCGGTGATTGGTTACTGAGTTCCCCGTTGCTTAATTAATAGTTGGGCTTTGTTGTTTCGTATTATATTATACCTTTCGGCTGGTATAATGGGCCAACCTATATGAATTTATGTTTAGACAATTAAACATAAGTAAAAATCGGTAAGTATGTTAAAGAAGATCATGCATCGGGCACTGCTGTGTGCAGGCTGTTTATGAGGTTGCCTGTTTATCATTAATTCATACTAATATTATCTTCAAATGTTTAATCCCTTTCGGGTAATTAATCCAGTCGTATGTAACTGATGCTAAATAGACTTCTTTCTAAGGACGCTGATTTCATGCAACACAAACTGCTGTTTTGATTCGCTGTGGGATTAAGCAGAATCATCGGTTCACTGCTACCTGTAGTAAAATAATAATAATAATAATAATAATAATAATAATAATAATAATAAACGGTTTATTAGTAGAAATACAGCCGGTGGCTGAAAATATACAAAACTACATTTGATTTAGACATAATGATATGCATTCAATGCATTTACAGGGCTGTACAGTACATAAATCAGGAGTTGTTTATTATTTCAATAATAGATGGGATGGTGTGTGTGTGTGTGTGTGTGTGTGCGCATGTGGAGTGTGTATGCGCATGTGGAGTGTGTGTGTGTGTGCATGTGTGTGTGTGTGTGTGTGCGTGCCTGTGTGTGTGAAGTGTGTGTATGTGTGTGTGTGTATGTCAGCCTGTGTCTGTATTTAATAATGATGTTGTTCAATTGAAGGTGATGGAAATTAATCTTACGAACCATCCATCTGATGGTGTGAATTAGTGCTGTAGCATATGCCTAATACTTTTATAAACCTTTATCTAGCAATATCATTGTCATTCCAAGACTCTGAATGTTGTAAACAGCAAATGGCATTTATTTCGTTCAGTGACTATTTGCCCCCTCCCCCCCCCCCCCGCCTAAATCCTTGATTCTGACTTGTGTAGATTACGTCACCTTTAGTCTGGTGTAATCTATTTTTTCAAATATGTGTATGATGTATTATAAATTTGTATCTTATTTATTTATTTATCTATCTATTCATTCAACTATTTTTTAATGCCTAATAAAGATATAAATATAACGCTGAACTTATTGGCGGGAAGGTGAGGGAGACAGAGGTGTTGTCAGCGCTGACTACCCTTCCACTCCCTCAATTGTAGAAGGACCCTGCCAACATGGAATACCACACGCAGAAAATCACTGAACGTGGAAGAATAATCGGCATGAAGGAGGCTGGGTTTTCACCCACTGAAATTGCCCGAGAATTGGGGGTTTCTCGGTCAACTGTGTATTATTGGATTAAGCGATGGGAAGAGGGAGGAAGTTTAAAAGACCACCACAGGACGGGAAAGCCGCGCAGAAAAACACCTGTACAAGTTGAAGCCATTCGGAATTTCGCTGAGGCCAACCCCTTCAAGATTTCATGTTCAATAAGAGAGGATCTCCAATTACATATTTCCCCTTTAACAATCAGGCGAAGACTTCACGAAGGAGGCATTCACCATAGAACTCCCGCCACCAAGAAGTTAAATGAGCGACATCGCGAGGGCAGGTTACAGTTTGCTCGACGGTATGCTGAAGACGGCTTAGATTTCTGGGGAACAGTAATATTCACTGACGAAAAAACTTTCTCATCTACCTCTCACGGAAGGTTGCATTGCTGGAAGAGGAACGACACCCGATATGCTAGACAGCATATTTATGAGGAAGCAAGGAGTGGCCATGTGATTTGCAATGTTTGGGGATGGATATATTTGCGCGGAGTTGGAGAGCTGACTAACATAGAAGGAAGATTCACAGCTGAACAGCATTTAGAAATACTCGAAGAAGTTATGCTTCCCTCGGTATGTGCATATGCTTTCCCGTTTCCCGAAAACAAAATTTCTATGCACGATTGGTGTCCTATCCATACTGCATGGATTGTAACGCGATGGTTTGCAGAACAACGAAATTTGCAAGTTTTAGACTGGCCAAGTAAAGGTTGTGACATGAACACTATAGAGAACGTTAGGGCCAGTATTGTGAACGTGTGGGAGCCAACTGAAGAGAGAACCAGGGTGCAGCTACAGGAGCATACACACCGTGAATGGGAGGTCCTGAGGCGGAAACCGCAATTGATACACAATCACGTCGCCTCAAATCCCAACAGGCTGCAGCAAAGTAATCGAGAATGAAGGTGGCTGGACTAAAGATTAATGTGTCAGAAATAACTTCCCTGTGTAATCAACGTCACATACTGAATGCACATCGAAATTATTTTTTTTTCCATGTTGACTGAAATAAATATAATTGTCATGAATATACAGTGTATGCCAAATTGTATAATAAATGTAAAGAAAACAATCCTCTTCTAATATCCTCACTTATGCAGTATGTATTCAGGATGATTTAAGTCAAACAAATCATAACATTATACTTATAATTATTATGAAAGAGTACAGTGTAATATATGTTAAATATATTGCATGTGAAATAATTACCATATATACCACGGAAAAAATCAGAGAGGAAGACGGAGACAAAGAAATAACTGTATAACGACACAATTCATATAATACTGTATGTAATGGTTCGATCACAGTTGTCCCATCTGGCTCTTCAAGTCACTTGTGACGAGGAAGTTGATATTTCATATTTCAATCTCATAATCTCATATTTAATAAGTTCATGTCATGCCGTTCACAATATATTTATGTATTCTTGGAAAATGTTTACTGTAATAATTGTATTTGTATATATTTTTCTCTTTATTTACTTATAAAAAATGGGAAAAAATCTTTGCCAAAATACCAAACTACAGAATGTTACAACGTTACCTCACAATATTTCATAACATACAATAATGCTCCAAAACTCACGCAGACTTGCATGGAAACATACGCACTTGCTCGTGAAGAAAGTCGATTTCAACGGGGTCCCTTGCCGTTTTAATTAATTATAAAATTTTTTACATAAATTAGTGAAATTTCGTACTGTAGCTAATGCGGTAGCATATGTATTGTATCGATGTAGACCTTTCAACTGCCATTATGATTGTCATCTGAGTAGACTTAGGGGATCGCATTGGAAAGTCTTTCATTTCGTAGAAACTGTGTAGGATCCATTTCATGACATATAATAGAAACCTAAATAAATAGATGAATAAATATCACATTATAAATAGATTTTTATTTTTAATACTTCACAGGTATTGAAAAACAAATAATTTCATTAAAAAAACTTAATAATACTGTTTCATTTATACAACTGTTTTTACAGATAGGCATTGACACACACAGGCTAAGGCGCACGGATACACACACACACACACACACTTACTACAGGTAGCAGTGAACCGATGATTCTGCTTAATCCCACAGCGAATTAAAACAGCAGTTTGTGTTGCATGAAATCAGCGTCCTTAGAAAGAAGTCTGTTTAGCATCAGTTACATACGACTGGATTAATTACCTGAAAGGGATTAAACATTTGAAGATAATATTAGTATAAATTAATGATAAACAGGCAACCTCATAAACAGCCTGCACACAGCAGTGCCCGATGCATGATGTTCTTTAACATACTTACCGATTTTTACTTATGTTTAAATGTCTAAACATAAATTCATATAGATTGGCCCATTGCTCGATCCATTTTAAGATCAAATTAACAGTATATACCAGCAGAAAGGTATGATATAAGACGAAACAACAAAGCCCAACCATTAATTAAGCAACGGGGAAATCAGTAACCAATCACCGATCACTTTTATATTCATTCCTTATTTTTACTACGTAGTATAGTAAACAATCTGTCATGAGTTGCCAGCTGTCTCCAGCAGTGTCCAAAGAATCTTGAACGAGACTGTGCCTCTTGTATCCAAGAAGACTACCAACCTTCAGTACCATGGGATCACTAGCCACCTGGGCAACTCCACACTCAACATGCTATACGCCTATGCTCCCTCAGATCATCTTCAGTACACAGATCTCCCAGACTTTTTACACACTGAGCCCACTGTCCTGATGGGTAACCTGAATATTAGACACAAAAAATTAGGTGACTCCACCACTAACACCAATGGTAGGAGACTTATCTCAATTCTCAGCGCATATGAAGATGCTCAAATTATAGGTAATAATGAACCAACACACATCTATGGCGGGGCTCTAGACAAGTGTATTGGTTTTAATCTATCATACACAACTCATAGCTCTGATGTTGTCACTGATCTTATGTCTGACCACAGCCCAATCCAAGCTAGTATACATTCTTTTCTTTTCTTTTTTTTTTTAAGGGATTAGCCCAACTGGGCACAGGTCACTGACCCACATCGGGGCCTGGGGGGCGAAAATTTAATAATAATAATAGTAATTCATAGTAAATAAAATCTATAATAAAAAGTAAAATAAAATAATAATAACAATAATAATAACAATAACAACACTGTAATAATGATAATAAAGAAAAAATAATAATAATCAATAGTGAGAAACGTTATATGTACAGTAGGGTTGCTCATTTTTCCCAATTTTAGAAAATTGTGGGTGGGGGTGTTTTTTCCCATTATTTCGTTACTCCTAAATTCATTGGTGCCAGAATTAATGAAATCCAACATGTTCTAGGGGTCGCGAATCCAAATATAAAAAATGAATTTTTGCGAATAAACGTCAAAACTCAAGCTTTTTCTCTTATAGATCAGCAATCGCGCTGCTTTTCACTACTTAACCCTAATGGCTGGCTAGAGCAGCTATTCAGCTTTCCATTGACACCTAATTCGATTGCATGCACCTCTTAGTTGACCTTCTAGTTCAGGTCAAAGGCTTTACCTGCGTTAAGGGAACCAGATTCCAAAATATTCATAGTTTTGACTTTTCCATTTATTCGAAAACACATATCAATATTTTGCCGTCACAGTCTTTTCCATGATATATTTCCCTCTTAAAAAAACAAACATCATTGAAATAGGTCAATAACTCTAGGAGGAGATGCAATTTGAAAGTTCAATCCCCCCTCTATTCAACTCTCACAGTTGCATCAGAGCAGACTTGCTGAAGCCACTCATCTGCTTCCTGTGCTTTTCCACAAGTTGCATGACATCCTGCAGCTGCTGCTCATCCTTCGTGACTGAACCAATGAAGTCCTGCATAAGCTTTATTCCCCTTTCGGCCACGTCATTGGTTACCTTCAGGCTTCTGGAGAAATCTTTCAGCTTCATGAACTCTTCGTTTTTCTCCCAGTCTTCCACCGGTGACATCAGCCATGCTGTGCCGCACACATGATGCTCCTTGAAGATCATCCATGAACGTTCATCTATCAGGTCGGAAAGCCGTGTAGTCTGTTGGATGACCAAGTTGTCGTTGGCGTAGTCGTTCGTTTCTTCTAGGCAGCTCAATTTGGTCGCCATCTCCTTTTTCTCTGCCGCACTCAACTTCTCGCTGCACAGCAACAGAACGACGGTCTGTGGCCTTAGATACCACAGGTGGCGGCTCGCGACCGCCAGCGCCGCATCAGCCACCTCACAGTCCACGGCCCTGTAGCGGAAGAGTTCGTGATGCAGTTGCAGGTGTCATTCACAGGCGCATCCTCGGCTACTGGTGATTTCAGCCACGCCGGTGTGTACAGCAGAGACACAAAGATCGCCATCCTCTACAGCTTGACGCACAGGTCACTGCTGAGCTCTAGCTGGTGGCTAAACATGTAGATCTTGAGGTAGTATATGATCTTCGCCATCCAGCGAGCGTGGTGACATGCGCCAGGACGCAGAAAGTGCGTGCCGCGCGGAGGATTCACACCAAGGACGAGGAGCGTTAGTTCTGCCGCTTCTCGGTAATCCTCTCTGGCCCATTCTGTGACGGTCAGCAGGTAGCTAGCGGTCCTGTGTCGGAGGTGACTGAGCCAGTCAGACTCTGGTAGATTTGCAATGTCCAGCCTGAGATACTGAGAGTGATCTAGTTGACTCCACCTTTTCTTAAGAGTCTGGAAGAGAGGGTCCGTAGGGGCCGATGTTTTGCCGAAGATGCTGCTGGCAGCGGCTCTCACCACCAGTTCCATGACGTGGGGTCTGCACCCAAGCCTCAACAGCTGTTTTTCCAGCAGCGCCTCCAGATGGACAACCGCACCTTGGACTCGCCCTGTGTTGGACGACGTTGTATCAAAGCACAGTGCCTTGACGTTTGAAGCGCAGCTCCAGTCCTCGATAGCACGAGCTGTTGCGCGTGCCTGGGTCAGGCCAGTGCCGTCCTTCACTGGCAAGACAGCAAGCAGCTTCCCTTCCTCTTGGCCGCGCTCTGAGATGAAGATGGCCTGTCGGTGTTCTTCTTCTCCCACGACGTTCTGAAATGAGAGAAATATAAAAATTCAGACAGATAATGAAGAATTATCAAGGCTGCCTTTTTCTCCAAACTTTTTTTTAATGATTTGATACATTTCTAACAATATATTACAATAGTCTAGGCTTTGGTAAAATATTAATGTAGTACCTAAACGTGTTCTCACCTTAACCAGCTTACCATCCCAGTGCACCACTGCATGTGGTGGAGGCGTGAAGGCTTCCCTTTGTGCGGCAGCTTCCTGACGACGGTGTGAACCTCGTGCCCGTCTCGCAGTCTCTCTCGAGATCCGGAACTCAGACAGATCGCCTGGCGGGTTAGCAGAGCGCAGCACTGTTGCGACCACCGAAACTATCTGCGAGCAAAAGCAGGCAAGGGTGTCAGTAGAAAATGTCGACTGTTTAAGTGCTTATCAAATAATTAGCAGAAATTTCAAACATTCCAAACACATTTATGGATACACTTACTTCGTTATTGGATATCCGAAGACGGTCAGTGAGTTCCTTTAATGCTGGCTCTTGGAGAATGCGACGTGGAAGCTGAACCGTCACATAAGGGTGCTTTGATGTGTACCTGCCAGGTTGTATCGCTGTGTCCTTTTTCTCCATTTCTACTTCCGTTGGGGTGTCAGCCACCACAGAGGTGTGAGGTCTCGAATCACCTTCCCTGTTTCGACCTTTGCTTCTCGACTCGTTCCTCCTGCTTTCTCTTCTTAGCGGCAAAAATCTTATCGTTACCACTCATGAACGCTTTTCTTTCTCCGCGTTGGTCTTGATAGAAGGCGATGTCTTGTTGTTTGTCGGCCGGTGTAAGCAGCCGGTTCTTCTCGATGTCCTCTACGGCGTCCGGTGCTCCGATGTCCCACAACAGGTCAAGTTGAGACTTGAAGTTTTCAACCTTGTCCTTTGCAGCCCTGTCCCGACTTTTTTGTAGACTTCTCCAGTGCTCCCATAACCTTGTCAGCTTCTCCCGGCACCCCCTTTCTGAGATCGTCTTGATGCGAGCTAAATTCCAGAACGTGAGTACGTTTCTCACTGTTTCTTTAAACGTCTCCTGTCTGTCACCAGATTCATTCACTTTGTGAAAGAAGAACTTCAGGACTTGACGCATCGTCGGGAGTTTACTGCCTCTAATTGACGATACTGGCTGGCCTACTAGATAGATTTCAGTGGCAGAACGGGTAGTGGATGATGTTGTCTTGTCAATAGTAAGAGAAACAATTGAGATCCTGCAATTGTGTGTAAATGAGGCAGAAAGAGATCAGCAACCTGGGACTTGGTCACAATGTTCGTGATGCCATATGGCAGCAGGGTCTACCATCAGACAACACATTATGCTTCCAATATCTTCCCAGGCGGTAGTACCTCCCTGTTTGATAGCTGCCTACTACCTACTACCTGCTACCTACTACCCACTGGTGGTAAACTCAACAGACGTAGAATCACAGTTAAGCAAGAACATGAAAGCCAGTTCATAGACTTCATTCATGACTGGTACAAGGACTACAAGCCTGACAACTTCCAAAGTTTCCATGACGATCTGATAGATATGACTTATACATACATCATCAACAATGCCTCCACCAAAAAAAAAGGAGAAAACGTGGTCAGCATAATTGGAACAGGCAACAGCAGTGCTATGATGACCCTAAGCTTAAAAAAACTCCGGGCTAGGGTCAGGAGGATGGGTAAGGGTTACAAACAAATTAGAACACCTCAAATGTTACAATTGTATCAAGCTTCCCTTGCTGCTGTCAGGGAACGTGTAAACGAACTCAGACAAAATGTATGGGAGACATATTTCAACAGACTTGTAATGGGCCCCTGTCTCATCAACAGAACATATTATATAAATGGGTCAACACATCTGATAATATATTCAGATTCACCCCCTGTAATTTTCCACTGTCTATGAGTAAGACATGAGTTGTACACGTGAGAGGGCAACTCTTCCAAGAGGGAAGAAGCCCAGAGTCAGCATATATGTAAGCCCGCACTGCGGCACCCTTACCAGTCAGTCACTCACAGCAACTTATATCGTAAGGACGTGATCTAACGTTTATATTACATAAACGCCGTCCCTTTCTCATTCACTCATATATAGTGGAACTTACGGTCGATCTACACTCAGGAATTATAGATACAATCCTTTTATAATAAAACAAGGAACTACAGTTGGGTTTCGTTACTTAAACCCAAATAATAAATATATGTGAACGACCTTGTTAATTGGACAATCCAGCTGATTCATATAGGTGGCAAGCGCTGTGTACGGATTCTTAAACTGGTAGTCGTATCAGACCGTCTGTGTTTTTGTGAAAAACAGAAAACACACTAAAGTGACGCGTTACATAATCCGAGTGTTTAAGACAATATCCCGTATTGAGACGATATTTAGTGAGTGCTCCTTATCTCTGTCATATACAAAACGTGCAGAATTCGTAATATATATATATATTACAGCCTGTTGGTGAATATCCAGTTTGTGCCGGTTGAAGAAGACCCCACTCAGCATTTTCCTGATACTGTGTTGCAGTGTTGAAGAAAGGTTTCATAACTTGGACTAACAATTGATATTTCACAAGTAGTTGAACAGTTTTGTTGTGTCGAGCGTGTCGATTACGAAGTTCCGGTGTCATCAAACAGATGTCCATATATGCGTAGACTGTGAAGAGTTGGCACAAGGCAGTCACGCCAACGACCTAGCAACGAACAGAGCGATATCCAATCATCAGCAGTTTCTGATCGACTGTGGAGAGTCTCCCCTATTTTGAAGTGGACTCGTCTCTCGCCAAGGTAGCAGCGTCTCTTCGTTGCCAAGGAAACCAAGAGCAGCTGAGCATCACCAGGAAGAGGCCCCGCCTACTCTCCACACAACACTTGACTCAGAACTCAGCTTGAAGGATCACGTTTTCTATACAGACGTCACACCCTGTATAAATAGGTATTTAAATTACATAATTATACACACATGAACACGTTCGAGAGATATCTTCACACCGATAGGTTCGTCGGATAGGATTATTTCAATGATAAAGTGTCGAATGTAAAATTAATGTATTGAAATTGTATAATTTACGGTGGTTCATAAGTGTCTGTTCCCTTATTGATAGTTTAATTATTAACTACAATTAATATTCATTTATCTTGTAAATGAGAGGCAAGAAATTTGCTTTACTGTTAATTATTCATTGACCCACAAGAGACTAATAGATAATTTTCTAAGTTTCCAATGTCTAGTGATGATGACATTGCACGCCTAGCGCACCTATTTGTTTATAACCAACTCGTCGATGATCAAGTACAGACTGACATTGAGGTTGAGTCGGGAACACAGTTAGACGATTAGGTAGGAAGTAGTGAGAAAGTAATTGGGGAATCATTTGACGACTTAAACCGTCGTACCTTACGATCTGGTAATACATATAGTACTTCACCGCAATATACAAAAACTAATTCAGGTGACAGTGTGTCTGTTTCGTCAGAAGTAACACCCATATTAACCCAGTCCTCAGTTAGGAGTAAGAATACTAACTTAACTAATACTAACACTATAATAACTTCCACAAACCCTCACGTCAATGCTACTACCGCGTCAGCTCAACCTGATAGGGTTATTAATATTATGCAGCGTGGTAACAATGTTCGAAATTTTACGGGTCAAGATGATTATTGGGTTGCACATTTCATTCGTGCATGTGAAGATAACATGTGCAATGGTAAAATAACGACTGACGAAGACAAAAAGGCATATGTATGTTCCCACATTACGCAGGGTTCTTATGCCGGTAGTCGTTTAAATGCGTTGGTTTGCAGAGCCCTGATTATGAGAAATTTAACCGAACGTTAATTGGGATCTTTGGGGGTGGGTCACAGCTGGGCCAGCTTCAATGGATCTTCAGAGGGATGAATCGTTGTACGCCAAGGATACGCAATGAAACGCCTGTCGACGCTGTCGACATCGCAGGCGAGGTTCGCCAGGACATGCAAGCGACATTCCGGACCTCAGATTGGTATGACGCGCAGGGTAAAATGTCAGCGGACAATGTAGAAACGTTGATAGAACTAGTAAGCTTTCTGCTTTCCGTCCGTCGCCCTCTATATAGCCAGGCACAAGACGTACAATATGAACCACCCATGGATATGGTGGAGTACGCAAATAAACTCTGTCCTCAGGCTACGGGCCCCTTAACAGCACATTCCTTAATGGCACATTCCTTAGTGGCGCAGCACTCAGTGACGATGCAGCAGTCCTTGACGTCTATGGTGCAACCCCAGATACCTCAGATGGCGCACATGACTCCCTCCCAGACTCCTTATGCGACACACTTAGCTCCGACTACACCTGCCCGCCCGACTTATAAACAAAAAACTCCTTTACGATGCGCACACTGTAATAAACGTGGCCACGTAATAGAAGATTGTTATTAGTTCCAAGGTAACAGTGCCAAGCACTCCTCAAGGTCATTTTGGGAAGCAGCTAAGAAGATACCTCCTCCTATCCAGAAGTCACACAAATGGTGCGCACTTCACAAATCGACATCTCATAGTTCACATGAGTGCGATGTGCTAATAAAGTCTAGGGGTGTGGACCTTAGTGAAACAGAGGTGTCGTATAGGAGTAAGCAGAAGAGTCCCTAGGACAAGTCGTCGGGGGAAGACCAGCGCACACCACACCAAGGAGAGGGATAGCTAGGGCAATTCCCGCCCCTCCTCACAGCACTTCTGTAGCGGCCTCGTTAGTAGCGGCGCTTAGCAAAGTGGAAGTGTTGTCAGTGCCAGTGAGAGTAAATAATACCAGATTGGCTCTTGATATAGACACAGGTGCTTGTGCTAATGTATTGGCCTTGACATTATATCGCGAGTTACAACGTAAATTGCCTCACCGCAACTTCAATTGGAGACCTAGTAACGCTGAGCTCGAAGGAGTTTCAGGTACTCAGCTGAGCATCACAGGAATGGTGACGTTACCACTCAGATTCCCAAGACGTGGTACGCCCTTCTAAGCGGACTTTTATATAGTCCAGCATTTTAAATTGCCAGCCGACGGGTTACGTGGTCTTGGTCTACCAACTCTTCGAAAGAACATGATAGATGTTCTTCCATGTAATAACAGTGTTACGTTTAAAGGTGTTTCCTACAAAGCAATGAGTCATTCTGCACATATGCTCACAGCTAGGACGAAAGTATTGTCTCCCAATCCTGTTAAGAGGAAGGCGGATGGTGCGTCAGAGATACCTCTTGACCTCAACCACACACTTTCCCAGCGTGATTACAGCAGCAAGAGTTGGACGATCGTACCAGTAGTGTTGAAGAGTACTCTCTATTACCAGAAGGGGAAATAACCAAAGCAACTGTCGAACTACCCAACGTGTACACGGGCACTGATGTAGTCGGGTGTGTCAATTTTGTCAACATGTTAAAAATTAAATTTGGTAGTCAAAATATTGTGCCTCTTTATGTCTAAACTTGAGATTAGCAAACAAAAATGAATTGAAATAACCCTCACCTACATCAATTATACCTTAAAGCTTCAAATATCAGTATTTCAACAAATTAATGAGACTTGATTAGAATTATTCACTTGATATTAACTAATCTCATGTAAGCATATGGATTATGGAGTATTTTATGGTTCTATAGCTTGTGTACAATATGCATGTCAGAACATGAACAGGCTCTCCGTGTGGGACAGTTTAATTCTTGTTTTGACTTGTACCAAGCGTGAGGATAAGGCGCCCGGCTCACTCTCCTTCTAGATATCATAGACGGTGGTTTGCTCTCATTGCACTTGCACCTACTCTACCAGACAAATTCTACATTTTAATTATTGTAAGTAGGGCATATTGATTGTCGCAGTTACTTATATCATTGTATAAAACATTATGTTCTAAGAAATTATTATGTTATTTCTGTTACAGCATTTTTGATAAACACATTGATATTTTTTGAAACAACAATTGAATTATGAAACATTGAAATATTTTTCTATTTGTCAGATAGTGTGAAGATGTCAAAATTGAAGACAAGAAGTCAGTTGTCAACCCACTTGAGCCTGCTAGTTGGTAAAGGGAAGGAGCTTCCTGTATCAGAACTTCAAACAGTGAGAGACATGCTAAGATTAGGGTTACTCCTTCGAGAAAAAAATGCAAAGGACAGAAGGAACTATACAGATAAAGAACTCATAAATGACATGATAGTCCCTCTTCTGCATCAATGGACAAAAGCTAATGCACTATTCAAACCACCTGTGATTAATCAGTATCGAACTATTGAGCTAAAACTAACGAAATTATGGCACAAAGCAGTTGAAACATCACTTGGTAAAGGAAACTTGGCCAGGAAAAATGAATTTCTGCACACACTTGATACTCTGTTTGACATTTTGACCTGCAAGTGCTCCATACAATTATGTTCTGAATCCAACTGTTCTCACTCAGGTAAGAGAGAAAATAATTCCCACATTGATTGTGGTTGTCCTGGTGAAAAGAAGATCCCTGTTTTAGAGCTTGAATTTATAAAGGCACAGAGGACAAAGGCAGAAGACCAAGGAAGTATGCAAATGGGTTCAATAGATTATTCAGAAACAAAGAAGCAGATTGCTAATGCCAAGAAGAGAGAACAAATCCGAGAGAGGGAACAAAAGAAGAAAATGAAGAGTGAAGAAGCCATCCAAAGAGAGGAAGAGCTGTGTCAAGATGTTTATCACTTCTTTGATAGTTCTTCTGATGAACAGGAAGCAACATCAGATGATAGTTCCAAAGAGCCATCTGAACCTTTACCAAAGAAAATGAAATACAACACAAGAAATATTTCAAACATTGCTTTAGCTAGTATTCGCCACCATGCTGGACTTCGTGAGGCTGCAGAAATTGCAACTGCCGCTTGGATAGATGCAGGCCTCATCAGCCGAGAGGATGTATCTTTGGTGATAGATCATAATAAAATTAGAAGAGCACAAGAAAAAATAATGAAGGAAATATCTGATCAGCATGAAAAAGATTTAAGCGAGGGAGGGCTCTCCTGTCTTTTGTTTGATGGAAGAATAGATGACACAAAAGTTTTGCTAGAAGTAGAGGGAGTGAACAGAAAGTTTCCAGGTCTCATCAAAGAAGAACACTACTCTGTCTGTTCTGAGCCTGGTGGTCAGTTTTTGTTTCACTTTGCTCCCGAAACTGAAGTAGAAGGTAAGAAACATGCAGAGGTCATTGCTGATCATATTTTATGTTGGGTTCAGGAGAGAGGACTTGGCAGTTCACTGCAGGCTGTTGGTGGAGATTCAACTGCAGTGAACACCGGATGGCAGGGGGGTGTAATGACGCATTTAGAGAAAAAACTAGGAAGAAGACTTGTTTGGATTGCATGTGATTTACAAACAGGCGAGCTACCTCTTCGTCATCTCATCCAGGAACTTGATGGTCCTACAAAGAGCAACAACAAGTGGTCAGGTTCCCTTGGCATCATGCTGGATGAAGCAACACAACTAGAAATAAATACAACCTTTCCAAAGGTTGAAGTTGGCCCTCCCCTTCCGGCGTTGTCTGAAGGAGTCATCAAAGATCTCAGCACAGATCAATCCTATGCTTATCGTATTGCCCAAGCAATAAGATCAGGAGAAGTGCCTCAGTCATTGGCTCTCTTGGAGATTGGACCTGTCAGTCACAGCCGTTGGTTAACTACAGCTCTTCGTTTCTGCAGGATTTGGATTTCCAAACACGAATTGAAGGGCAAAGTGCTGAAGAATTTGAGGTTAATTGTTGAATTTATTATTGGAGTTTATCTTCCCCAGTGGTTTAGTGTGAAACTTAATCCTATGTGGGTGGATGGGCCCAATCACCTTTTGTTTCAATTGCAGCTAGTAAGAACACAGAGGAAGGTAGTGAGGGACATCGTGTTACCTGTGGCAAGAAGGTCCGCTTGGTATGCTCGATCAGAAGCAGTTTTGCAAGCAATGCTTTGCAGTCAATGTACCAATCTCCGAACCGAGGCTGTAGAAGTCATTCTAAAGATTAGAGGAATGCTAATAGATGACGACCAGTTGGGAGACTGTTCGTTTCATTCAAGAAAAGTTCCCCCAATAGACGTCAATGCCACCAAATTGTCAGAATTGGTTGACTTGAGTTTGGAAGTCTTAGAGCCACCATTGACAACAAGTCTAACTCGCCAAGAATTGAGAAACCTTAAAGAAACTCCAATGCAGGTGCCGAAGTGGCCTTCCCACACTCAAAGTGTGGAGAGATGTGTGAAAATGGTCACAGAAGCAGCGGGCCATGTTTACAGCCACGAGAGGCGAGAAGGTTACATCAAAGCACAAATAGCAAGCAGACTACTGATGACAAGAAACCAAAGCAAAGAGAGTATGAAGGCATTGGTTACTTTCAAATAGACTACGGATAATAAAACATAATAATTTGAAACTTGAAACAGAAACATGTGTGCAAACGCTGGTTATGTTATAAATTCACAAATATGTACATTTAAAAATCCATTTGATGTAGGTAGGACTTATTATAAAAAAAAATTTATGCCAGAATATTGTTTTGCATGCTTAAAGACTACAATAAATTGCTACCAAATTACTCGATTTTCAATTTAGCCAGTTCACCCCCTAAATTAACACACCCTACCCTACAGTAGTAGAATCCCCAGCTTAGTGTCTACATATCTGCTTATAACATGGTTAGGGTTGTCTAGGATGTACTGTACTCTGTGAGTTATTTAGGCCTCACGGAGCTCGGCTGGTAGAAGACCGAGCGATGTAATGGGCCCCTGTCTCATCAACAAAACATATTATATAAATGGGTCAACACATCTGATATTATATTCAGATTCACCCCCTGTAACTTTCCACTCTCTATGAGTAAGACATGAGTTGTACACGTGCGAGGGCAACTATCCCAAGAGGGAAGAAGCCCAGAGTCAGCATATATGTAAGCCCGCACTGAGGCGCCCTTACCAGTCAGTCACTCACAGCAACTTATATCGTAAGGCCTTGATCTAACGTTTATATTACATAAACGCCGTCCCTTTCTCATTCACTCATATATAGTGGAACTTACGGTCGATCTACACTCAGGAATTATAGATACAATCCTTTTATTATAAAACAAGGAACTACAGTTGGGTTTCGTTACTTAAACCCAAATAATAAATATATGCGAACGGCCTGGTTAATTGGACAATCCAGCCGATTCAGACTGAACCAACACAAATCCCTCAGCAAAGCCTGGAAAGACAAACACAATCAGAGGTAAAAACAGTAGGCACTTCTCCCATCCAAACCCTCTGCAAAAGTCGAATAAGCTAATAACAAAGTGGGCTCATGTGTCTAGCTATGACAAGTTACCAACTAGGACTCGGGGACTCCTTGATGCGAAGTCTGAAGAGAGAAGTAATCTTATTAACTTCATGCTGGGCAAACAGCACAATGAGTGTGATGTTTCATATACTGAGTGGGAGCTTGACGCCGCCCTCGCCAGGGGTAGGTCTATTTCCCCTGGAGAGGACGGAGTCACCTACAACATCGTTAGACTACAAAGGCGTGTGCGGGGCAATCCAGGACAGCCTGATGGTTTTCATCCCATATCACTAACCGGCTGCCTGTGTAAAACCTTTGAGAGGATGGTTCTTGGCAGACTCTTATATAGAATCAGAGAACACATGTCACCTAACATAAATGACTTCAGCCATGGTAAAGGTGTACATAATTGCATCACCACTTTCCTAACTGTGCATGGTGATGAAAGGCACAGATACACCACATTTCTTGACCAAAAAGCTGCATTTGATATTGCCAATAGGCAACTGATATTGTACGAACTAGCCAAAATGGATATAGGACGTAGGCTGTTACACTGGATAAGTGGTTACCTAACCAACAGAAGGGCTGCTGCACTGTTTCAGGGTTACAAAAGTGAAGTTAAAGATATGCAACTTGGTACCCCTCAAGGTGGAGTACTTAGCCCCACTTTGTTCAATGTTCTTATGAATGCATTATTAAATTTAATACCAGACTACCCAAGCAATATCACAATCAGCTATGCTGATGATATTCTTATACATACTAAAACTCATCGTGAAATACAAACCACCCTGAACCGTGTATACTCAGCCTGTGACAACCTCGGCCTTGTTATCTCCACTGAGAAAACTAAGGTGTTCAACAAACAAGCTGGTAACAGCAAACGCGGCCCCGCCAAGTTCAAGATGGGTAACAACACTATTGACTATGTTCCTTCTTTTAAATATCTTGGTGTTTCCGTCCCTTGTACCTTACCTGCCATACAACAGCTAACCCGCCAATGTACTGACAGACTGAGACCTCGTAGAAGTGAAGTGGGGTACAGCCCACATTTTGGTGCTAATACTGTATTAGAATTGTTAAAACAATGTACCTTGGGTATATAAAATCTCTGATAGATTACCACGCACCAGCCCTGGTCCTTCGTGACAGGAAAGGCGTTGACAAGCTCGAGAAAATGCAAAATAAAGCCCTCAGAATTATCCTAGGATGTCCCATGAGCACTAAAGTACTTAATATGAGGAAATAACTAGGTATACCCAGTGTTTTTTTTGTTTTTGTTTTTTACGGGGATAAGCCCACCCGGGCACAGGTTACTGACCCACATCAGGGCCTGGGGGGCGAAAATATAATGATAATGATAATAATAATAATAATAATAATAATAATAATAATAATAATAATAACTATTATTATTATAATAATAATTAATAAATATTAATAACAAAATACTAAAAAAAAATATTAAACAATCATAATCATAAATAAATACAAATTCGAAAAAATAAATCAAGAATGAGAAATGATAAACGTTATGTATGTTGTATTGTCAAAGTAAGAGAAACAATTGAGACCCTGCAATTGTGTGTAAATGAAGCAGAAAGTCAGATCAGTAACCTGGGACTTGGTCACAATTTTTGTGATGCCATATGGCAGCAGGGTCTAACATTAGACAACACATATGCTTCCAATATCTTCCCAGGCGGTAGTACCTCCCTGTTTAATAGCTGCCTGCTGCCTACTACCTACATGCCGCTATCAACCTCATGATAGCCCTGAGGCTTCTGCATAGTGATCCTGATAACATTGTTTCCTTAAAATTGCTAGAATGTATGAACCATGGGACTACTGAGTCTAAATGGATCCAAACTACAGCTACACATATGAAGATGTTTGGACTAGACCACCTGTACAAAGTTGAGACACATCAGCGCTTCCTGCGACCCTGGCGGACAGTTCCCTTCGATATCACAATACCGACATATCCGCCGAAAAAATTAATTTTACACACTGCCAAAGTGAGAGCTCTTGAACACATACACACTCTACAGACTGATGATAATATCACACAGACCATCTACACTGATGGATCTCTTAACACCGCCTGTGGGAGGGTTGGAAGTGTTATTGTTGTGACTCAACCTGACGGTAATATAATTGAGAAAGGAGTTAGAATTAACAACTGGGCATCCACTCTACAAACTGAATTAGTTGCCATACTCACAGCTATTAAATTCATTGAAACCACTGTCACTGACAGTCTCATCATCACCGACTCTCTATCCTCACTACTTGCCCTTGACACCCTCAACTCAAGTTGTCACGCTCTTGTCTATGAAGCCAGACACAAATATGCGTACCTTGTTGACCGGGGTGTCAAGGTCAAACTGTTGTGGATCCCCTCTCACATAGGCCTCATAAAACATGACAGAGTTGATGCCCTCGCCAAACTCGAGTCTAACAAAGACACCGCTGAATACAATTTTGGGTCTGTAAAAAAGAACCCTTATAACTGTAATTAGGAAAGAACTTATTGATGAGTTTGACGCAAGTAGACTAGTGCAAACAGGCACTAGTCGATCCATAGTTTACCATGATAAGATGTATCAAATGAAACATGTATATATGGAGCAAGTAACAAGATCACTAGATTACAATATGTTGTAACCGCTAGATTAAGGTTAGGATATAAGTACCTCTGGCAGTATGTTCCTCAAGCAGATGTAAACAAAACTAAATGTAAAGTGTGTGGCCAGACATATAGCCACACACTTGAACACTACGTCCTCGACTGTGTGAAAATAGAACCATTTAGGGACAGGCCCAAGCACACTGTGTGTGAAATGGCACAACACTTCATCTCTAATGGGAAGATAGCCGATATATTAAGATTGTTTTTTTTGCACTTAGTAACTAAATCAGTTATTATGTATAGAACCAAATACACAATGTGCTTAAATACTTCTCACGCAAATGTGAATAACAAAGTGTGCGGCCAGACATACTGCCTCACACGACTGTACTCACGCATTTGTGAATAAGTTACCCTTTATGTATAGAACTAAACAAATAATGGAATTGAAATACTGTGTAACATTCAGTGCCATAATATCCTGACAACGGGGGTTAATTATTATGACCCGTTGTAAACTCTACTCTGTAATCCTTTTGAGCTACCGCTCACAGGATGAGTGTGGGGTGCACAATAAACTAGCCGCTGTAAGCGGCAATATCAAAATCAATCTGCCTGTGTCAACTCACCCATTAGTTGCTGTTATCCATAGGTGGCAGCACGCACGGTGTTGGCGTGATGTTTGAAGGTCATGAGGGTAAAATAAGGCACCTTATGGTGCATCAGGAAATTTAGGGGCCTGCGATAAAAAAGTGCCCAGGGCCTACAAAACCCTTCATCCGGCTCTGGATGTGTACAAGTGTGTGTACAATCAATGACAAAAGTGGTGTCGCGGTTTTGCCCGAAGATTAAATATAACTCGTGAAACATCATGAAAGCTCCCTACCACAAGGCAGAGCGCACTAAAAGTTTAGCCCTTTGGCATATGTTTTCACCAAATTTCACGACACGACTTTTGCCTTTCATTGTACACCCACTAAACAATTATTCGGCACCCGTGTCATATTGTATCGCGCCGTAAGGGTGCCGAATAATTTTTTATTGGGTGTACATGAGTGGGGTTATGTGCAATAAGACCATTCTGTACATGATGGGGGTTAGGTGTATTTAGACCAGTGTGTACAGACTGGCGGCCTTGAAATTCTTAACCGGTAACTTCGCTGGGTGCATCCCTCCCTCACCCCACCTCCATAAACACACAAATCAGGCAATTAATCGGTGGTCAGCCAAGGTGTAAAGTCAACGGTTACCCCCGAACATATTTGCAATTATGAATAAATTACAAACAAAATATTTTCGTTCCGTTTCTAAAACCTATCCATTCATTTGTTTTAGTTACGAACATGATAAAATATATAACATGATGTTGGAGCTTCGAAATAGGCCAATGCTTATTTGTACCGGATATTCCACCGCTCGATAGTATGTCGATAAGTAAGAGAAATTTGAGCAAGAGTAAATAACAAATCATGATTTTAGATGAAAGTAAAATGATAAGGTCTACATTAATTACTGTGATATGATCGGCGCAATATCTATGAGGAACAACGGAGCGGCCGAGTGAGGGTGAATGAGTCGGGGATGTTACAGATTCAGAGTCAGTTTTGTGCCGAAAGTCGCGTTAACATTATTATTGATTTTTACTCCTCTCTCTCTGCAAGAAGAATTTTCCCTTCCCTCCCGGCTCCACAATATTTGTCCAGGATCGCTGCCACGTCCACACGGCTAGGCTGGTTCAGCAGTGGTTCCTCACACAGGAGAACCTCTACCTGCTGGAAAGGCTTAGCAAAAGGGCAGACATGAACCCGATCGAAAATCTTTGAGGTCCAATTGTGAACACCTGGTAGCCGGCAAGGGAGAGGTCAACGGTGGAGCTGATGGCTCACACGGACCTCGTTTAGAACAGCGCCGGGAACTTGACTGCAGGCCGTGAAATAGGAGAGAGGCTGGACAGACAACTAATTAAAAGGGGGGGAAATAAATGTTTTTAAATATCCTCTTCCGAATGGGTGGTGGTAGGAATAATAACGAAGGCAAAATGTATAAGTCTGAACTGTGCTTTTCTACTCTATATAATTAACTATACACATTCCACTTTGGGATATTACTTTGAAATAAAATTATAAATAAAGTAATTGAATAGTATTATATGAATATAATTAAAATTTGTTATTTTATGTTACACAAATTTTCGTTCATTAATGAGACGTCCAGTTGGTTTCAAAATATGGTGAAATTAGATTGGATCAGGAAAAGACCACTTGCTTGTATTCGCAATCCGTTGTTGCTGTGAAACACACACAGTGGAGTGCTGAGGGATGTCTGATACAAGTGCCTATATTGGGAAATGACATAATCTTTCGGTTATTTACGAAAATTATACCGATGTTAGGATTAGTCAATTAGATATTCTAAATAGCCTTCATAGATAGTAAAAGATAAAGGATAAGCCTCTCCATTCTATATTAAGACCATTAAGGTTGCGCTGTGATAGTGATAAGCCATATCAATACTAACCTTACGCTTACGACACTTTGCAACCATAGCCTCCTGTGCTTATCCTAGTTGGGATTGTACAATACCTTGCTCGTCCGGGCTAGGCCTTCGCACCACAACGGCTTGTTGGCTGAATATAACTCAATAAATTTCTATGTTAACCATTTTTGTATGTATTTGTTGCCATTTCTACCCTGGCACCTACTGCTCATTAAAACCTTACAGTAAAATAATTAAATATTTTAAATAGTTTGCCCTCCTAAAACAACGCCATGTTCTAAGCCCCCCCCCCCTTCCTCCATAAAAAAAAACGACGACCTTGAATATCCGAAATACTGAACTACCAACATTTTTAGTGCTGCCCAGTAAGACCCTGCCATAATTTACGCTTTCAGACTAATACTGAAAATTAATCCATCGCGTCTGTGGCGAGTTACCGAGTTGGATACGAAATCTATCAAAGACAGACTGACGGACAACATCATTGCTATATATCCCCAAACTTTCGGTCCAAGAGGAAGACTGAAACAAGAAATTTACCGCCGTTCAACAAGGAACGGCGCTCTCAATACAGTAAAACGAATGGCTTTCTATCGTCATATAACTTAAAAAAAAAATGGTATTTGTTGCATCCCTAAAAAATACATCGAAATTTCTTTTGATGTCCTTGAAACACGAGGAGGTGGTCTAAAACGGGAAGAAAGATCCAACTCACCGAAGACTTGGTCTCTAATGACGAGCTGTGACAGTCAAGGCTGAAAATTTGAAGATAAAATGGTTCTATACCCAAAAAGACCATAATTCTAATCGTTCCTGAGGCATTGCGGTTCTCAGCATTACGGTTGGAGCCCATTACAATTGGGATCCATTGGAATTTTTTTCTTGTATTTACAATTTTACAATTTACATATACTGTACAGTATACATAAATATTACATATTAACATACTTGTACGTGAAATATTTGGATGAATTTTCTTTTAAAATACACTTGATCATCCATTTATTATAATATACCCTGCCTTTAATAAAGGCTATAGTCTCCATAACATAATAATTTTCCTTCCTACTTAACCACATACAGTAAATATAATCTGACATTTTCATGATCATTGTATTCTTATCCTTATTATTACTACCGTTAATATTAAACATTAAGAAATGCAGAAGTAATTTGCTACTGACATTGCAGACGGTATTCAGGAAATTTTTAAACCATTTAATTATCTCTTTGTTATGGAAACAGAAGTAAAATACATGTAATGGATATTCTGACTCGCCCCATCTTACACAACTATCATCTTGTTTTATGTTTACAATTTTTAGTCTCTAATTTGTAAGTGTACCAGTGAACAATGGCAGTGATAGTGTCAGCGGAGCTTCTGAAGGAGCTGGTGCCTCCTCTCATAATGATGCCAACTTGAGGGTGAGTAGCCAGAGCGAGACCATTAGTGATGGAAGCATGAATAGGGAGAATGAGCCTCAGACTGCCAGCGTGGTCTCTTTAATAACCCCAGGTTTGAAAACTGCCCATAACCCTGTACTTCTTCTAATATTTTCGGAGGAGGAACTCGCGGGACTGATGGAGGAGCCTGTGTATAAAAATCCTACTGGAATAAGGGCTGTGAGACGCATTACCAAGAACTCCGGGGGTGATGAATTTGAAACGGCTAACTTATTGGTCAGGTTGATCTATGAAGCCAACGCGCGACTCTCTATACTCAGTTCAAGGTGGAACGAGGAACAGAACGCTTAGGTTCATTTCATGGAACATCCGGAATGTTAACAGTAGAATTAATGACCTACAATGGTTTGTTAAAGTTTTAACATCGATGTAATTGGTTTACAAGAACCTTACACGTCCAGCACCTAGAAGAAAGCTGCACCCAGGATATCTGGGTTTACAGCATACAATAGTGGAGCAGGAAGTGGCCTGCTCACTTATGTAAAGAATGGTCTAGTGTGTGAATGGATCAAAACTCACAATGATGAAAGTATTCACTATTGTTATCGCCGCTGGGTTATTATCACTGGTGTCAGTGCTGACTTTTGCTGCCTTACCCGAACAAAACATTAGATCTCTCAGCCTGCGACCACGTGCCCTCCCCCCCCCCCCACACGGCCTGCTACCTCGCCAGACATGGCGGCTGGGGGGGGGGGGGGGGAAGCGGTGTTTACCACCGGGAGTGTCATCACCACTGGCGTGAGCGCTGAAAGGGTGGCGTGGCTCCTATGACGCACATCGCCTTCTCGAGTGATGCTCCCCCGCCCCGCGCGCGACCTGTTACCTCGCCAGATGTGGCGTATGGGGGGGAGGGGGGGGGGGCGGTGTTTACCACCGGGAGTGTCATCGCCACTGGTTTAAGTGCTGGCACCGCCGGGAGTGTTATCGCCGCTGGCGTCAGCGCTGGCGTGTGAGTACTGGCGTCTTGCTGCCTTACCCGAACAAAGATTAGGGGGTGGGCGGTGTTTACGGACAAGAGGTCCTGATTCTGCTAAATGTACGGTTTAAAAGGCGGTGTGGCCACCTGGACTCTAGGAGACTGCCCCCTCAAGTGATGCTGTGAGGATCAACACTGCTAGCAGTGGTGAATAACAACTCCCAATCCTGGCCGAGTTTTGTGCTGGAACAATTTACATAGTACCATCTTCCCTTGGAACACCATACTGGTTCGCATTGACCCGCACTTGTAAGTACAGCCAAAGTGATGACATACCTCTCAGTACTGAAATATTGTGGACTAATTATGCCCACTCATTCCTGCCTTATCTGGAGCAATAAGACAACGCGGAATGAAGTGTAGCTAAGATTAATAGAGTTATGAACTTTGTATCATGTCATTATGCTCAATAATCAATTTTAATTAAGATAAATTGTGAGACTAACTAATTATGTATCAGATAGATCACCATGTAATACTAATGAACGCCTTGTTCTCTGCAGTTTTTTACCACATCAATAAATATTGAATGCGTCAAAAGACGGGTTTCAATCATTCCCTTCGGCTTGCCCGTCACCTCAACGTCCTTAACTAAGGCGTTTACAACTATCAACAATTTACAGTAAAGATAGCAAACGGTCAATTTTCGCTGTATGGCATCTATGTTCGGTGTAATGAGCTGTGAGCGGACGTGTTACCAAAGCCATCAGGTAACAATGCTATGTTGTGTATGGATGACTTTAACTCTCCTCACACTGTCCTCGGTGATGTCCACTGTAACTCTAATGGGAGGGTGTTCGTGAAATACACCAATACTCATAATATCACTGTATACGACACAGACAAAGTGACTCATCTGATGGGGCAAACTTGATTATGTGATTGGGTATAACCTAGTAGACAGTAATGTCAAGGCTAAGGTCATCTAAGACCACCTAGTCAGTGATCATTATGCAATACTTACTGAATACACTGTTACTGATGTCAAGTGTGAACCCCATCCTAAGCTCAGAATTAACATCCCAGATAATCTTAAAATGCACTTCAAGACCTACATCCACAGATGGTATGCTGGACCTGGGTCAGTGGATGAATTTTGCTGTGATCTTGTAAATGTCATTACCACATATTATACCATCTGGGTTAAGTCAAGGAGGAAGGGGGGCAGCACTAAGCCACGTCTGTGGACACATGACCCCATCCTCACCAAAGAATGAGAGAAGGCAGAACAGCTTGCCTACACTTATAAGCAAAATAAAACTAGTGATAACCTCCTGGCATTCCTCAAAGCGAACAGAGCATTTCGTGAACTCAAAGGTCAGGTGAGATACACCTATTGGGAACAATTCTTACAGGGGATTAATAGAACAACCACTCTAGCAGAAGTGTGGAACAAAATTAGAGCCATTACCAAGTCACCCACCCCAGTCCAATTTCATCACAGCCCTGCAGAATATGCTGACATGCTATTAGATCAATGGTCTAGACTCTAGTGTGTTACAAATCACTTCCCTGCCTCCTAACATACAGCAATATCTTAAAACCACACACATTAATAGGGGTTTCAATATTGAAATAGCCTGTTCCTGACCAGACCTTACCGACCAGTTTCCTATAACGCACCACGAACTAACAACAGCACTAATAAAAGGTGAGTCATCCTCCCCTGGTGAGGATGGCTTAACCTATAACACCCTGAGATTGTTGAATGAGGTCCCTAACCATCCACTGCTTGACCTGTATCAAATGAGCCTCACACAGGGTATTCTGCCGAAGACATGGACTCATGGTAACACAGAACCAATCCCTAAAGTTAACTCTCCAAACTTCAGGCCAATTTCACTCACATCCTGTATGTGTAAAGTCCTTGAAAGAGTTGTTCTAAACCATCTCATGTTTCAAGTCAAAGACAAACTGGCCCCTACTCTGTTTGGGTTCATGCCTGTGTGCAGCACAAAGGCATGCTTTGCAGAATATCTTGTTCACTCTAAACATAAGACACAAACAGCCTTCATATAGCTTAAATCAACCTTTGATGTAGCTAATAGAGACATTATACTTGAGCAACTAGCTAATTTTGGCATCCAAGGTAACCTCCTGACATGGATAAAAGGTTATCTGTCCAACTGGAATGCCAGTGCTCTGTTTAGGGGAGTCAAAAGTGCCAGAATGAGAGCATTTGAGCTTGTCACGCCTCAGGGAGGAGTGTTAAGTCCTATGCTCTTTAATATACTAATGCACAAGCTTATTGCTGACATTCCAGTTCAGCCAAACGAGGCTATAATATGCTATGCTGATGATATCTGCATTATGACACAGACCAAGCTCAGGCTCCAAGCCTTGCTGGATGCATTTGCTCGGAGGACTGTGGAATGTGGTCTCATAATATCGGTTGACAAGAAAAGGGACCTCAATCCTCGTCCTGCTCACCCTCTGCCTCTTGACTTTAACATTAACAGCATGCCCTTGGAACTATGTAGCTCCTATAAATATCTTGGAATTTGTGTGAATGTTGCAAACTTTGTCGGCAATCTTCTTGCCAAACTAATGCAGTGCATTAAACCCCTCAGAACCCTTGTTGGGAAGGCTATGGAATTAACATCACCTATGTTCGTACGCTCTATCTTCACTTCATTCGTTCTGTAGTTGACTATCATGCTCTCCATCTTGTGACTATCTTAAAGAAAATGAAGGTGGGGTGATATTCTGTGACTCTCAAATTGCTTTGAAATCAGGTTCTATGTCTAAAGTTGATTGTGATATTAAAAGAAATGTAATAACTGCCAATGAGAACAACTCTCATATCGAATCTGGCAAATTAGTAACGCTGTACCCATACCGGAACACTCAGCATGTAAACTTTGTGATAAACCTTTAAAGCATACACTTGAACACTATATTATTGAATGTGACACTGTCAAAGACTCCAGGCCACCTGGCTTATTGTATCATGAACTTTGTAATTACTACAATGAATCGGGGGTGCTTGAGGACATTCTTGCTGTTTATCCCAAATTTGCTAGCCCACACTGATTAGTCTTCAATTAGAATATGGCGTCCAATGTATGTGAACCACTGACCGATATATATACTGCTAATGAATATGATGTATTTCTTTATGTACGAACCTCTGTCCTGCATGGCAGTGAGAAGTGATACCACCCTCAGTGTCAAAACCTGACTGAATTACTCAGAATAGGCAAACTCTACTCCAAGCTTTGTCAATGGATTTGTTAAACTAAAAAATAGGTTTATTATTCCTGTATTTTGCGACACACTTAATAATTTATTGTTAAAGATAAACTGAATAACCTCAATAATCTCTACCCTGATAAATATCCACATATGTTTATAAAACTCTGCAGGTAGACCATCACTAGCTGGGGATCTACCAAGGTTGAGATTATTAAATTCTTCCCATATTTCCTTCTCGTTTACTGGTTTTATTAAAGATTCATTTTCCAATTCCTTTAGTCTTGGTTTGCAATTCTCTATAAAGTTTTCACAGTACTCATTATTTGTTTCAACTCTTTTATATGGATTCCCCCCAAATTCTTTAATTACACAGGTTATTCCTTCTATATTCTCTATTTCTTCACCATTTTCTCTCTTCACCTTAGTAATCAATTCCTCGTTTCCTTTATTTTTTCTTTACAGATCAAATGGCGAGAAAGCCTCTCTCCTTCAATTCTGTCATTTATTTTGGATCTTATTTTAACACTTTCAGAAATTTTGTTCCTTAATTCATTTATTCTGGTTTTCAGTGCCTTTATTTCTTCATAATTCACACCAAGGTATTTAGCTTTTTCATAAAGTTCTCTTAACCTACTTTGAAATAAATTAATTAGCCCCTATTTTTCTTACGACATTCTTTTACATAGTTTTTTTATGAAAAAGTTCTTGCATTCTAGTTTAGCACACTGTTCCCACCACTGTAAAATATTCTGGTGTGCTTATTTTCTCCTTAACATGTTTCCAAAACACCCCAAAGTTTTCCGGTACCTCATCAGAGCTTAAAATACTACAATTCAGTTTCCAGAAACCTTTACTTACTTTTACATTTTTGTTAATCCTTACTTTTGACAGAACCATTGAATGGTCAGAAAAACTGGTTGGAACAGTATCACATTTTACTATTTTGTATTCAAGCCCCTTAACATAAAGCCTATCAATTCTTGACCCATATTTGTCCCTAACATATGTAAGCTCAGGTTGATAATTATGTATCATGGCAACAACCTTAAGTTTTATATCCTTTATAAGAGTTGTTAAAGCGTTGGACACCAAACCTTTGTTGTCATGATTGCTACAATAGGGTGTGTCATACGGAGGCGAATTTTTTTTTTTGAGTTTGAAAAATCGGCCCATGGTATTAATGATGTAGTTCTATGTGCAGAATCATGTGATATCTTCAGATTTGAAAAGTTTTCATTTTTTGCTAGGTAAATTTTTACTTGAAATCTTATGAAAATTCAGTATTCCCACCCTTTTACCAACACCACTAAATAGCTTATTTAAAGTAAAGTAAATGTATCAGGTTAATTTATTAGGATGAAAATGATCTAGAATAGTGAAACGAATGATCTTGACACATTTATTAAATTTAATATTCCTTTAGAAAACAAAATCATCAAATACAAAAACCGGTTTTACTACTACGACCCGGTGTTGCTGCACACCATAGAGAACATGTCTTTCTTGCTTCTGTTCCTACTCATCACCTCCCTGCTGACCACCTGAGCTCGGATGTAGCCTTCCCTCCTCTCCTGGCTGTACACGTGACTGCTGGCCTCGCTCACTTGCTGTACACAACGCTCTATACTCTGGGTGTGCGAGGGCCAGGCAGAGACATGCATGGGGTTGTCCAGGAAAGCTCTGACTTGAACATTGGTGAGGCTGCAGGTAAGAGGGGGCTCACTGCCAGCCTGGATGTTATCCAGATCTATGAGATCAGTGAGGGTCTTGGCATCGAGATTGACTTCAGGAGTCTTCCTGACTCTGAAGGAATCGTCACCAACTGATTCGTCATGCCCAGATCCTCTCATAAGTCTCATATCCAAGATCTTTTTGACTGCCACTCTTCTCTCCTCCTCATCCTTACTGCAGAGCATTGTCTGCAGAACTGCCTCGGGATGAGCATGCCAGGAAGATCTCCTCACACTCTGCTCCACAATCTGAACAACCTTCCTTGGCTGACTCCTCAGGAGCTCAAGCTGGAAGAGAACATGCCTCGGACCTTCGGAGAACGATGACTTGACCTTGGTGTTGAACCAATTTGGCAAGTAGACACTCACGATGAATTGGACAATAAGTCTCAGGTTGTGAAGCTGGTTCCCTTTCAGTTTATGATGAGCGACCCAAATTCTGCAGAACCTGAGAGCCGTTGTGAGCCACCTAGAATGTGAGACTGGACCTATCTGCAGGTAAGCAAGTCTATCAGGCATGACCCCAGTTTTGATGACACAGCAAATCATGTAACCATAGTACTGGTCAGTACTCAGGTCGTCAATGACAGTATGTGCAAGCTCAATGAGTGGAGGGCCAACTGTGATTTTTTCAAAGCTCGGATTTATTTCTAACTCAGTGGCAGAGTCCAGCATCTTGCCAAGAGGACCAGACCATCTGTTGTTTGAAAAAGTCTTGCCATCCAGCTCCTGGATCAGATGTCTGAGTGGCAACTCGTTGGTATGGAGGTCACAAATAATCCAGACCAGCTTCCTCCCAATCTTCCGCTCTATTCACTGTATGACCCCCCCTTGCCACCCTGTGTTCGTGTTGGTGCTGTCCCCTCCAACGGCCTGCAGGGTCTGGTCTACGTTCCTCTCTCTGAGCCAGTTCACAATGTTATCTGCCACTATCTCAGCTGGTTTCCTGATGTCATCTTTCTCTGGAGTGAAATGCCACAAATGCTTCCATCCTGGTTCACTGCAGCAGGAGTAGTGTTCCTCCTTCACCATGGCAGGGAACAACTTGTCAGATTCTCCAACTTTCATGAACACTTTAGTGTCATCCCTTCTCCCATCAAAGAACAAACAATTGATTCCATTTTCTCTTATCCCCTTATCAAACTCCTCTTCTAGGTTACTGACAAGTTTCTCCTGAGCTCTCCTTACTTTGTTATGATCTATCACCAGGTGAACATCATCAGGTGTTATCAAACCACCGTCAATCCAGGCAGCTGTTGCTATCTCTGCAGTTTCTCTGAGACCAGTGTGGTGTCGCATGCTGGCCAGAGCTATGCTCGGGATATCTTTCCTATTTCGAATGTTATGCCTGGAAGGTTTGGGATCATTATTTTCTGGGTTAGGGACAAAGTCACCATTCTCCTGGTCAGCACTCGGATCAGCCATGGGGAAGTCATTAAACTCTGAATCAGCTTGACTCCAATCATCGGCCTTTTTTACCTCACCCTGGGCCTTCTCAAGTCTCTTTTCCTCGGCAACTCTTCTCCTCTTCTGTCTCTCTGTGGCAGCCTCCTGTCTCTTGGACTCCGGAATATCTTGGCTAGAAATCATGAGAGCCCCTATACTGCCAGTCTTCTCTCTCTGTGCTTTGACAAATGCCAGTTCGATCACAGGAATCTTCAGTTCACGCTTGCAAATACAGGAGATGTGGGCCTCGGATTTACAGTCACGATCGCATCCAAACTCAGGACAGAGAACAATTGGGCACTTGCAAGTAATTATGTCAAAAAACTGGTCCAGTTGCTTGGCAAAGCTGTCCTTAACTGCAAGTTTTCCTCTCCCAAGAGAGATATCTCTTGCCTTTTCCCAACTGGCTAGCAGTCTCTCACTAATCTTCTTCTGACTTGTTATGACTGGAGGCTTGAACTGAGCGTTAGCCAGAGTGTACTGTGCCAAGACAGCTTTGGTCATATCACTGGCAATGTCTTTGTTTGTGTAAGTTCTTTGGTTCTTTTCACTGATTTGCCTGATTAAAACACCGTATCTCAAAGCATCTCTCAATGTAGGCAACTCCGACTTCAGGAGCTCTCTCCCAGACCCAAGATAGTGACTGAGATGGCTGGATTTTTGGTTCCTCGTCCTGACACAAGCAGCCATCGCAAATATTATCAACTTATAAATGCATCAGAATCTGAAACAGAAAAAATATTGTTAGTTGGGTTGTTAAGGAATAGAAGTCAGAAAGCAATGTTCACTATTTAATTGTAATGCACTAATGCAGCTGTACGTTAGATTTTCGATAAATTTCACGCTAAAATTTACCTAGCAAAAGGTTGCAAAATATTGAAACTGAAATTATTTTCTGTTTATATACACTAAAATCTACCAAAAAAGGGATGGGCCATTAGTTTTAGCTGATCTTCCCTCCTATGACACACCCTAATGGGCATGTACCTTGTGTTGTTTCGGCGCCACACATGGATACGGCCAAAGTTGTTGGATGAAAATATTTTTTTCGTTGGTAAACACTACCTTGTCCAAAATTCCTCCTCCTTATCCACATACTGTTGAGGGAAAGCAAGCCTCGAGGCAGTCCGTTTGTCAACCGATCTGGCCAAAGCTCATTGGTGGAATATCCCGTGCAAATGTTCATGTTCGTAGTTAAAACAAATGTTTAGCTAGATTTTAGAAACAGAAAGAAAATACATGTATAATTTATTTATTAATTCTAACGTGTTAGGGGGAAGGTTAACTTTACATTTTGCCTGACCACCGACTTAATGCCTGGTTCGTGTGTTTCTGCAGGTGGGATGAAGGAAGGACGCACACAGCGAAGTTGACGGTTAGGAATTTCGAGGTCACATGTCTGTGGCTTATAAGTGGTGGGGACTTTACATGAGGACCTTATGTGTTTGAAGAAATGAAGACATGAAAACTTAAATAATGTAAAAAAAATCATAAACAAGTATTTTTAAGGTGCAAAATATGACCAACTCAGATGATAAAATATATTTTTGTGTTTACTGAGCCCTTAAATAGTAATCCATCTATGACAGATTATCTGAAAGAAAATTAATCTGAACTTTCTTGAGGAGATTAAGCTATTAGTCTAAATGTGGATTACGAATCATTCCCAGGCATACCTCTTAGAATGGTACCTCTCAAAACACTGCCTCTTACAATACTGCTATCTCTAATAATAATATATTTTATAACACAGTCTCTAATAATGTTGTCTCTTATAAAGCTGTCTCTTATAACACTGCCTCTTATAACACTGTCTCTTATAAAGCTGTCTCTGATAACACTGTCTCTTATAACACTGTCTCTTATAATGCTGTCTCGTATAATGTTGTCTCTTATAACAGTCTCTTATAACGCTGTCTCTTATAACGCTGTCTCTTATAACACTGCCTCTTATAATGTTGCCTCTTATAACACTGTCTCTTGTAACACTGTCTCTTATAACACTGCCTCTTATAACACTGTCTCTTATAAAGATGTCTCTGATAACACTCTCTCTTATAACACTATCTCTTATAACACTGCCTCTTATAATGTTGTCTCTTATAACAGTCTCTTATAACGATGTCTCTTATAAAACTGCCTCTTATAACACTACATCCTATAACACTGCCTGTTATAATATTGTCTCTGATAACATTGTCTCTTATAACACTGTCTCTTATAATGTTGTCTCTTATAACTGTCTCTTATAACACTGTCTCTTATAACACTGTCTCTTATAACACTATCTCTTATAACACTGCCTCTTATAATGTTGTCTCTAATAACAGTCTCTTATAACACTGTCTCTTATAACACTGTCTCTTACAACAGTCTCTTATAACACTGCCTCTTATAATGTTGTCTCTAATAACAGTCTCTTATAACGATGTCTCTTATCACACTGTCTCTTATAACACTGCCTCTTATAACACTGTCTCTTATAACACTACTCTCTTATAAAACTGCCTCTTATAATGTTGTCTCCTATTACAGTCTCTTATAACGATGTCTCTTATAACACTGCCTCTTATAACACTACATCTTATAACACTGCCTATTATAATATTGTCTCTGATAACATTGTCTCTTATAACACTGTCTCTTATAATGTTGTCTCTTATAACTGTCTCTTATAACACTGTCTCTTATAACACTATGTCTTATAACACTGCCTCTTATAATGTTGTCTCTAATAACAGTCTCTTATAACACTGTCTCTTATAACACTGCCTCTTATAATGTTGTCTCAAATAACAGTCTCTTATAACACTATTTCTTATAACACTGTCTCTTATAACACTGCCTCTAAAACACTGCCTCTAAAACACTGCCTCTTATAACACTGTCTCTTATAAAGCTGTCTCTGATAACACTGTCTCTTATAACACTGTCTCTTATAATGCTGTCTCTTATAATGTTGTCTCTTATAACAGTCTCTTATAACACTGTCTCTTATAAAGCTGCCTCTGATAACACTGTCTCTTATAACACTGTCTCTTATAACACTTCCTCTTATAATGTTGTCTCTTATAACACTGTCTTTTATAACACTGTCTCTTACAACAGTCTCTTATAACACTATCTCTTATAACACTATCTCTTATAACACTGCCTCTCATAATGGTGTCTCTTATAACACTGTCTCTTATAACACTGCCTCTTATAACACTGTCTCTTATAACACTGTCTCTTATAACACAGTCTCTTATAACACTGTCTCTTATAACACTGTCTCTTATAACACTTCCTCTTATAATGTTGTCTCTCATAACACTGTCTCTTATAACACTGTCTCTTGTAACACAGTCTCTTATAACACTGCCTCTTATAACACTGTCTCTTATAAAGCTGTCTCTGATAACACTGTCTCTTATAACACTGTCTCTTATAATGCTGTCTCTTATAATGTTGTCTCTTATAACAGTCTCTTATAACACTGTCTCTTATAACACTGTCTCTTATAACACTGCCTCTTATAATGTTGTCTCTTATAACACTGTCTCTTATAACACTGTCTCTTAAAACAGTCTCTTATAACACTATCTCTTATAACACTGCCTCTTATAACACTGCCTCTTATAAAGCTGTCTCTTATAACACTGTCTCTTATAACACTGTCTTTTATAACACTGTCTCTTACAACAGTCTCTTATAACACTATCTCTTATAACACTGCCTCTTATAACACTGTCTCTTATAACACTGTCTCTTATAACACTGCCTCTTATAAAGCTGTCTCTTATAACACTGCCTCTTATAAAGCTGTCTTTTATAACACTGCCTCTTATAATGTTGTCTCTAATAACAGTCTCTTATAACACTATGTCTTATAACACTGCCTCTTATAATGTTGTCTCTAATAACAGTCTCTCATAACACTGCCTCTTATAACACTGTCTCTTATAACACTGTCTCTTATAACACTGTCTCTTATAATGTTGTCTCTTATAACTGTCTCTTATAACACTGTCTCTTATAACACTGCCTCTTATAACACTGCCTCTTATAACACTGTCTCTTATAACACTGTCTCTTATAAAGCTGTCTCTTATAATGTTGTCTCTTATAACTGTCTCTTATAACACTGCCTCTTATAACACTGCCTCTTATAACACTGTCTCTTATAACACTGTCTCTTATAAAGCTGTCTCTTATAATGTTGTCTCTTATAACTGTCTCTTATAACACTGTCTCTTATAACACTGTCTCTTATAACACTGCCTCTTATAATGTTGTCTCTTAAAACAGTCTCTTATAACGATGTCTCTTATAACACTGTCTCTTATAACACTGCCTCTTATAACACTGTCTCTTATAACACTATCTCTTATAACACTGCCTCTTATAACGATGTCTCTTATAACACTGCCTCTTATAACATTACATCTTATAACACTGCCTCTTATAACACTGTCTCTTATAACACTATCTCTTATAACACTGTCTCTTATAACACTATCTCTTATAACACTGCCTCTTATAACGATGTCTCTTATAACACTGCCTCTTATAAAGCTGTCTCTTATAATGTTGTCTCTTATAACTGTCTCTTATAACACTGTCTCTTATAACACTATCTCTTATAACACTGCCTCTTATAATGTCTCTTATAACAGTCTCTTATAACGATGTCTCTTATAACACTACCTCTTATAAAGCTGTCTCTTATAATGTTGTCTCTTATAACTGTCTCTTATAACACTGTCTCTTATAACACTACATCTTATAACACTGCCTATTATAATATTGTCTCTGATAACATTGTCTCTTATAACACTGTCTCTTATAATGTTGTCTCTTATAACTGTCTCTTATAACACTGTCTCTTACAACAGTCTCTTATAACACTGCCTCTTATAATGTTGTCTCTAATAACAGTCTCTTATAACGATGTCTCTTATCACACTGTCTCTTATAACACTGCCTCTTATAACACTGTCTCTTATAACACTACTCTCTTATAAAACTGCCTCTTATAATGTTGTCTCCTATTACAGTCTCTTATAACGATGTCTCTTATAACACTGCCTCTTATAACACTACATCTTATAACACTGTCTCTTATAAAACTGCCTCTTATAACACTACATCCTATAACACTGCCTATTATAATATTGTCTCTGATAACATTGTCTCTTATAACACTGTCTCTTATAATGTTGTCTCTTATAACTGTCTCTTATAACACTGTCTCTTATAATGTTGTCTCTTATAACTGTCTCTTATAACACTGTCTCTTATAACACTATCTCTTATAACACTGCCTCTTATAATGTTGTCTCTAATAACAGTCTCTTATAACACTGTCTCTTATAACACTGTCTCTTACAACAGTCTCTTATAACACTGCCTCTTATAATGTTGTCTCTAATAACAGTCTCTTATAACGATGTCTCTTATAACACTGTCTCTTATGACACTGCCTCTTATAACACTGTCTCTTATAACACTGCCTCTTATAACACTGTCTCTTATTACACTGCCTCTTATAACACTGTCTCTTATAACACTGTCTCTTATAACACTGTCTCTTATAACACTGTCTCTTATAATGCTGTCTCGTATAATGTTGTCTCTTATAACAGTCTCTTATAACGCTGTCTCATATAACGCTGTCTCTTATAACACTGCCTCTTATAATGTTGTCTCCTATAACAGACTCTTATAACGATGTCTCTTATAACACTGCCTCTTTTAACACTGTCTCTTATAAAGCTGTCTCTGATAACACTGTCTCTTATAACACTATCTCTTATAACACTGCCTCTTATAACACTGTCTCTTATAACACTACTCTCTTATAAAACTGCCTCTTATAATGTTGTCTCCTATTACAGTCTCTTATAACGATGTCTCTTATAACACTGCCTCTTATAACACTACATCTTACAACACTGCCTATTATAATATTGTCTCTGATAACATTGTCTCTTATAACACTGTCTCTTAAATGTTGTCTCTTATAACTGTCTCTTATAACACTGTCTCTTATAACACTATCTCTTATAACACTGCCTCTTATAATGTTGTCTCTAATAACACTGTCTCTTATAACACTGCCTCTTATAACACTGTCTCTTGTAACAGTCTCTTATAACACTATCTCTTATAACACTGCCTCTTATAATGTTGTCTCTAATAACACTGTCTCTTATAACACTGTCTCTTATAACACTGTCTCTTACAACAGCCTCTTATAACACTGCCTCTTATAATGTTGTCTCTAATAACAGTCTCTTATAACACTATTTCTTATAACACTGTCTCTTATAACACTGTCTCTTATAACAATGCCTCTAAAACACTGCCTCTTGTAATGTTGTCTCTAATAACTGTATCTTATAACACTATCTCTTATAACACTGCCTCTCATAATGTTGTCTCTTATAACACTGTCTCTTATAACATTGCCTCTTATAATGTTGTCTCTTATAACTGTATCTTATAACACTATCTCTTATAACACTGCCTCTCATAATGTTGTCTCTTATAACACTGTCTCTAATAACACTGCCTCTCATAATGTTGTCTCTTATAACACTGTCTCTTATAACATTGCCTCTTATAATGTTGTCTCTTATAACTGTATCTTATAACACTATCTCTTATAACACTGCCTCTCATAATGTTGTCTCTTATAACACTGTCTCTTATAACACTGTTTCTTATAAAGCTGTCTCCTATAACAATGTCTCTAATAACAGTGTCTTAAAACACTATCTCTTATAAAACTGCCTCTCATAATGTTGTCTCTTATAACACTGTCTCTTATAACACTGCCTCTTAAAACACTGCCTCTCATAATGTTGTCTCTTACAACACTGTCTCTTATAACACTGCCTCTTATAACACTGTCTCTTATAACACTGTCTCTTATAACACTGTCTCTTATAACACTGTCTCTTACAACAGCCTCTTATAACACTGCCTCTTATAATGTTGTCTCTAATAACAGTCTCTTATAACACTATCTCTTATAACACTGCCTCTCATAATGTTGTCTCTTATAACACTGTCTCTTATAACACTGTCTCTTATAATGTTGTCTCTAATAACTGTATCTTATAACACTATCTCTTATAACACTGCCTCTCATAATGTTGTCTCTTATAACACTGTCTCTTATAACACTGTCTCTTATAACACTATCTCTTATAACACTGCCTCTTATAATGTTGTCTCTTATAACACTGTCTCTTATAACACTGTCTCTTATAATGTTGATTCTAATATCAGTCTCTTATAACACTATCTCTTATAATACTGCCTCTCATAATGTTGTCTCTTATAATGCTGTCTCTTATAACACTGTCTCTTATAACACTGCCTCTTATAACACTGTCTCTTATAACACTGTCTCTTATAACACTTCCTCTTATAATGTTGTCTCTTTTAACACTGTCTCTTATAACACTGTTTCTTATAAAGCTGTCTCCTATAACAATGTCTCTAATAACAGTGTCTTATAACACTATCTCTTATAAAACTGCCTCTCATAATGTTGTCTCTTATAACACTGTCTCTTATAACACTGCCTCTTATAACACTGCCTCTCATAATGTTGTCTCTTACAACACTGTCTCTTATAACACTGTCTCTTATAACACTGCCTCTTAAAACACTGTCTCCTATAACACTGTCTCTTATAAGCTGTCTCTTATGATGCTGTCTCTTATAACACTGTCTCTTATAACACTGTCTCTTATGAAGCTGTCTCTTATTACACTGTCTCTTATAACACTGTCTCTTATAACACTGTCTCTTATAACACTGTCTTTTATAACACTTCCTCTTATAATGTTGTCTCTTTTAACACTGTCTCTTATAACACTGTTTCTTATAAAGCTGTCTCCTATAACAATGTCTCTAATAACAGTCTCTTATAACACTATCTCTTATAAAACTGCCTCTCATAATGTTGTCTCTTATAACACTGTCTCTTATAACACTGCCTCTTATAACACTGTCTCATATAACACTGCCTCTTATAACACTGTCTCTTATAACACTGTCTCTTATAACACTGTCTCTTATAACACTGTCTCTTCTAACACTACCTCTTATAATGTTGTCTCTTATAACACTGTCTCTTATAACACTGCCTCTTATAACACTGTCTCATATAACACTGCCCCTTATAACACTGTCTCTTATGATGCTGTCTCTTATAACACTGTCTCTTATAACACTGTCTCTTATAATGCTGTCTCTTATAACACTGTCTCTTAAAACACTGTCTCTTATAACACTGTCTCTTATAATACTGGCTCTTATAATACTGTCTTTTATAACACTCTCTCTTATAAAGCTGTCTCTTATAACACTGTCTCTTATAATGCTGTCTCTTATGATGCTGTCTCTTATAACACTGTCTCTTATAACACTGTCTCTTATAACACTGTCTTTTATAACACTTCCTCTTATAATGTTGTCTCTTTTAACACTGTCTCTTATAACACTGTTTCTTATAAAGCTGTCTCCTATAACAATGTCTCTAATAACAGTCTCTTATAACACTATCTCTTATATAACTGCCTCTCATAATGTTGTCTCTTATAACACTGTCTCTTATAACACTGCCTCTTATAACACTGTCTCATATAACACTGCCTCTTATAACACTGTCTCTTATAACACTGTCTCTTATAACACTGTCTCTTATAACACTGTCTCTTCTAACACTACCTCTTATAATG
The DNA here is from genome assembly GCA_958450375.1 of Homarus gammarus. Lineage (NCBI taxonomy): Eukaryota > Metazoa > Arthropoda > Malacostraca > Decapoda > Nephropidae > Homarus > Homarus gammarus. The sequence continues at coordinate 101,044 of CAUDMG010001710.1, forward strand.
TTGTCTCTTAAAACACTGTCTCCTATAACACTGTCTCTTATAATCTGTCTCTTATGATGCTGTCTCTTATAACACTGTCTCTTATAACACTGTCTCTTATAATGCTGTCTCTTATAACACTGTCTCTTATAACACTGTCTCTTATAACACTGTCTCTTATAATACTGGCTCTTATAATACTGTCTTTTATAACACTCTCTCTTATAAAGCTGTCTCTTATAACACTGTCTCTTATAATGCTGTCTCTTATGATGCTGTCTCTTATAACACTGTCTCTTATAATGCTGTCTCTTATACCACTGTCTCTTATAACACTATCTCTTATAACACTGTCTCTTATAACACTGTCTCTTATAAAGCTGTCTCTTATGATGCTGTCTCTTATAACACTGTCTCTTATAACACTGTCTCTTATAACACTGGCTCTTATAATACTGTCATTTATAACACTCTCTCTTATAAAGCTGTCTCTTATGATGCTGTCTCTTATAACACTGTCTCTTATAATGCTGTCTCTTATAACACTGTCTCTTATAACACTGTCTCTTATAAAGCTGTCTCTTATAACATTGTCTCTTATAAAGCTGTCTCTTATAACACTGTCTCTTATAACACTGTCTCTTATTAAGCTGTCTTTTATGATGCTGTCTCTTATAACACTGTCTCTTATAACACTGTCTCTTATAACACTGTCTTTTATAACACTTCCTCTTATAACTGTCTCTTATAAAGCTGTCTCTTATGATGCTGTCTCTTATAATGCTCATTGTTCAGAGGGAAACTTTTACTTTAATTTTTTTTATTTATATACTGTATTATATCATCTTTTATCTGTTCATATACTTTTTGGCTTGAATCAGTTATCGTGTGACGAGTGAACAGAAGTGTTGCCTGTGTTGGGTAATATAAGAGTGTAGCTACACGATACAATGTGATCAGATGTAACATGATATACCGCAGACTAAAAAGAACAGTATAATTTCTAGAGTCATAGCTAGCCCTCTCATGGCTTGACCTGATATAGTAGGGTGTGTCATAGGAGGGAAGATCAGCTAAAACTAATGGCCCATCACTTTTTTGGTAGATTTTAGTGTATATAAACAGAAAATAATTTCAGTTTTAATATTTTGCAACCTTTTACAAACACTGACTCCTTATCCACATTACTTGCTCTTGATACCCTATACTCAGATTGTCACCCGCTTGTCTCTAGCCAGATACAAGCATATGTGTTTTGTTGACGAGGGCATCAGGATCAAGCTGATGTGGATTCCTTCTCACATAGGCATTAGTGAACATGATAGGGTTGATGACTTAGCTATACTCGCGTTCAACAGAACCTTAAAAACTGTATTCAGAAAAGAGCTTGTTGAAAAATTTGAAGCCAGTAGACAAGTGCAAACAGACACTAGCCAATCCATTGTTGACCATGATGAGATGTTTCAAGTAAAGCACGTATATGGTGCAAGCAACAAGATCACTAGATTACAAGATGTTGTAACAGCTAGACTAAGGTTAGGATATAAGTACCTCTGGCAGTATGCCACTCAAGCAGATGTGAACAAAACAAAATGAATAGTGTGCAGCCAAGCATATGGCTACACACTCCAATACTACGTCTTAGACTGTGAAAAAAATAGAGCCTTATTGTATGTATATTATGTATGCTGGATTATATATCATGTATGTATATTATGTATGTGCTCCATTTATGTATTATTTATTCAGCCTAGCTGGCAGCGTGTGGCAACGTTATTACCATATCCCACACGCTTAATTAATGTGCCTGGCGACGTATGGAGGCTGCTAATGTATCACTTGCCATACGTCGCCTATAGCAGTTGACCGGGAGCCTAGTCATGAGAGAGTGCTGCTCTCCTTTGTGTACATACTCTTATCCAGTAAACCGAACCTACAAAACTATACAGGTGTTTGTGTTCTCTCCTGTATATAGAACTTATTATTCAGAACCTAACATGGCGCAGTGATCCGATCTTACTGGATAATTACGAGTGATAGTGCAAAGTTTGTGGAAAGCCGGCGTACGGACTCCTCTCTCGCTTGGGTCAACTCCCGTGCGTCACCTCTCCTCGAAGAATTTCAGCAACTTTGAGCAGTGTCAGTGACAGTGATTTTCTGTGAAGTGTTTAGTGCATTGTGTGTTTCGTGCCATTCATGTGTGACCTTGTTCTAAAGGATTCCCAAGGTATACGGCACGTTCTGGGCATTTGTAAGGAGTAGAGTTCAGTGCACCCGTCTCTGACCGCGTTCTGAGGGTAACTAGACTGACTGGGAGTCGCCGCGCCTCTCTCTCCACCCCCTCACAGCGCCGCCTCCACCCCCCCTCACAGCTGGGGCGAGACGCTCTACCCGCCCAGGACACACACTCACTCACACACATACATGTACTAACACTGGCTGACCGCGCGGCTTCCTTATATATATTTTATATATATAACCTACTTATCTGTGTATTTAATTAATTTTTTGTCTGAAATCTTGTTGATACGACGGGCTGACCGGTCAACACTGATTTAAGACATAGTACACAGAGGAAGTAGTTATGTCTCACGCCTTACGTAGCCGTGGACCCAGCGTCTGGATGACTCAGGCGGGTGATAGCCCCGCAGAGATGGACGACCAGGCCGGCCACGACGCTCCAGCCCCCACATCGCGCAGTCCCTCACCTCAATATTCAGCGTTGTCTCCAGAGATAATTGCTTTACTGAAGTTTATGAGAGATGAGAAACGCGAGGATGAAGCCCACAGACGTTTGGCGGATGAGCACAGAAGGCAAGCAGAGGCAGAACGAGACAACCAACGGAGATTGGAAGACAGTGAACGGTTTGAAGCCTTGATATCTCGCCTCACTGTTAACCAAGCCCCTGGCTCTAACACTGCCTCGGTACTGACTGGTTCAGATACCTCATCCATGCTTCCTTCACACCCCCCAGCCCCACCTAAAGCAGCAGCTCAAACGCCGCCCATCTTGAAGCCTGATGAGACTTTCCAGACTTTTCGTGAATGGCGGCGACGGTGGACTGATTATTCTACAATGGTGGATCTCCAGAGTTTGTCACAGCCTAAACAACTCATCCAGCTGCGTATGTGCCTGTCCTTGGAAATTCAGCGTGTCTTGGAACATACGTTGCAGGTACCCCCAACCTCTTTGCTGTCTGTAGAGGAGGTACTGGACGTTCTACAACGGCACATCAAAGGACAGCAGAATGAAGCTCTGCGCAGGAGGGAATTGTTTAGCTGCAGACAGATGGAGGGTGAGTCTTTTGATGCCTTTTACGTGCGTCTTAAGAGAGCCTCGGAAGAGGTAGATATATGTCCAGGCCACCACCAGCAGTGCGAGGAGACCCAGTTGAAGCAGGTGATCCTGATGGGTGTTAAGGACGAGGAACTTGTCCAACGCCTCACCTCCCTCGACTCTTCCTCTTCTCTTAAGGATGTGTCGACGATATGTCGCTCCTATGAGGCTGCCAGGTGTGCCACCTCTGCCATCCGCGCTCCCCCTACAGCTGTACGCGCTGTGTCCCGGTACAAGAAGGACAAGAAGTCTGTTCCTACGCCTTCGCCCACCACGTCCACGCCCGATTTATTTTGCAACAACTGTGGTAAGCAGCACGGAACACAGGTGTGTCCAGCTGCTCAGTCTACCTGCAACAGTTGTGACCGTAAGGGCCACTGGTCACTCACAGTACGGTGCCCAGCCAAACGCGTCCAGTGCAATGTGTGTGGTCGTCTGGGCCACTATGACAAGTGTTGCCCTTCCAACATACCCAAGGGACCGCGTCGGCGGAAGCTTCAGCCCCCCTCCACTAGAGAGGGCCGCCCACAGTCTTCCAATCAGAGGTACGACGACTCTTGACAACGCTCGAGCCACATTAGGAATGTGTGTCATCCCGTCTTCAGATGCTGCCCGACACCGGCGCTGATGCTACAGTCATCGGTCCCCAGCATTTGCAAGGCTTGGGGCTCTCTCCAAGTGATCTAGGACCGCCCCCCAAGGATCTCCGCTTTATGGCAGATGGTTCACAGATGACCCCGGCCCTGGGTTCACTCCAAGCACAAGTCACCTTTGGCAACAGGTCGTGTCAAGCCTGGATTGATGTGCATAACGGTGTCCAGACTCCTTTGCTGTCCTACAGACATTGTCAGGAGTTGGCCATCATCTCCCAGGACTTCCCCAAACCTATTCTTGAGGTAAAACACGCCAACAGGGTGCAAAAAGGGAGCAGCAACGACCCTGCTGCCGCCCTACCCCTGCCTCTTGCCAGTGACACCTCTCCTTCGGATGCTCGGAAGTACTTCCTGAAGGAATTCAGCGACGTTCTGGTGACCAAGTCCGCTCTGGAATCCAAGCCTCTCAAGAAGATGGCAGGCCCCCCCATGAGGATCCACCTGAGGGACGAGGCGAAGCCATTCGCTATTTACACCCCTCGACTGGTTCCCCTGGCCTTCCGCGAGGCGGTCAAAAACGAGCTGGACTCCATGGTCGCCCAAGAAATTATTGTACCAACCGGCGATGACCCGTCTCCATGGTGTCACCCGATGGTTGTCGTCGCAAAACCTAAAGGTGGTGTTCGGATCACCACTGACCTTTCCAAGCTCAACAACCAGGTGTCTCGTCCTGCGCACCCTTCTCCCACGCCCTTTGCAGCCATACGCAGCGTGAACCCGAAGGCGCGCTTCTTCACGACGATGGACGCCCTGTGTGGATACTGGCAGATAGAGCTTGCCGAAGAAGACCGACCACTCACAACGTTCATCACCCCGCATGGACGTTACAGTTATTGCCGTGGCCCCATGGGATTCGCCGCTACAGGAGACGCTTTCTGTCTTCGAGGTGATATGGCTCTACAAGGTCTGGCAAACTGCGTGAAAGTGGTCGACGACATACTCGTGTACGACGAGGATTATATGGATCACCTCTGCCGTATCTACGAGGTACTCAACAGGTGCCGGAAGCACGGCATTACCCTAAATGCCGACAAGTTTGTTCTGGCCAGCTCTTCAGTTGACTTTTGTGGGTACACCCTCTCAGGGAATGGTATCGCAGCTGACCCGGAAAAGGTCCGCGCCATTACGGATTTTCCCACCCCTGCTAACCTGACCGACTTGAGGTCCTTCATCGGTCTCGTCAACCAGTTAGCAGAGTTTTCGTCGGACATCTCCGCAGCTGCTCAACCACTTCGCCCCCTGATGAGCCCCAAGAGGACATTCCTGTGGACCCCCGACCACGACAAGGCCTTCCAGCAAGTGAAACAGGCCCTGTCTCGTCCACCTGTCCTCGCCACGTTTGACCCAGCCTTGCCGACAGTTCTGCAGACAGACGCCTCACGCTTGTATGGCGTGGGATACGCCCTACTGCAGGATCATGGTGGAGGGCAGTTCCGGCTCGTCCAGTGTGGCTCGCGTTTCCTCTCTGACACTGAGACGCGCTACGCCACTATTGAGTTAGAGCTGTTGGCCGTGGTTTGGGCGATGTCCAAGTGCAGGTTTTACCTCATAGGCCTGCAATACTTTCACCTAGTGACCGACCATCGCCCGCTTGTCCCGATCCTCAACCACTACACGCTAGACGCCGTTGAGAACCCTCGCCTCCAGCGTCTGAAAGAGAAGCTCTCGGCGTACATCTTCACTGCAGTGTGGCGTGCTGGTAAGGAGCTCTGCATCCCTGATGCCTTATCCCGCTCTCCTGTCAGCCGCCCTACTCCAGAAGACCATGTACTCGACGCCGACCTCACTCTTTCCGTCAGGACTGTGGTCACTCTCCATGCCGTCCAATCCCTTCGTTCGGACCTGTCACCAGATGACGACAAGGCAATGGAGGACCTTCGAACAGCGGCCCGAGATGACCCTTCCTATGTCCGACTCGTCGAGTGTGTGAGGAATGGATTTCCTAGCAACCGCTACGATCTTCACAACACCCTGCTCCCGTATTGGAAACTCCGCGATGAACTCTACTGCGACGGAGACCTTGTTCTGTACGGAGCACGTGTAGTTGTCCCTGCTGCATCACGTCCCCACGCCTTGGCCCGCCTTCACGACAGTCACCGTGGAGCTGAGGCCACCAAACGACGTGCACGACAGACTGTGTTCTGGCCCGGCATCAACTCCGACATCTCCAATGTTGTCCGTGCGTGTGAGCCCTGCCAAGTATTACAACCCAGCCAGCAGCAGGAACCCTTTATGAGTGACGACAACCCCACCCGCCCCTTTGAGTCTGTGTCGGCCGACTTCTTCTGTGTGTCAGGAAAGTCCTTCCTCGTTATCGTCGACCGTCTCTCTGGTTGGCCGGTTGTCATCAAGTGCGGTAATGACACGACGTCTGCCGCCACCATCAGCAAGTTCCGCCACTACTTCCGTGACGTGGGCGTTCCTGTACGCCTGCGAACCGACGGAGGGCCTCAGTTCACAAGCCGGGACTTTGCTGTGTTCCTTGACCGATGGGGAGTCCGGCATGTGTTGTCATCGCCCCATTACCCGCAGTCCAACGGCCACGCTGAGGCTGCTGTCAAATCCCTGAAGCACCTCATCCTTAAGGTGGCCCCTTCTGGGAACATTGACTGCGAGGCCTTCGACAGGGGTCTTCTTGAACTCCGCAACACACCTAACTACACCGGACGCTCCCCTGCCCAGGTTTTGTATGGACGCCCCCTTCGTTCTTGTGTCCCTGCTCACCCTCAATCCTTCTCCAAGGAGTGGCAGGCCAAGACAGAGGATTGTGATCGCCGAGCCGCCGAACGTGTTCAGGACGTCGTCGCCCGCTACAATGACCACGCCCGTTCTCTCCCCAGGTTGAGTGTCGGCACCCAAGTCCGTGTTCACGACCCGACCTCCCTACGTTGGGACAAAGTAGGCGTAGTCATGGGTCTCGGCAGGTCACGGGACTACCAGGTGCGGTTACCCAGTGGTCGTGTGTGGTGGAGGAACCGCCGTTTCCTCCGACCCGTAACAATGCCGTCTGCTGGCCCCGCCACCAGTGTTGAGTCCCATACCCTTCCCAGTGATGAAGTCCCTCGACGCTCAGAACGGATCCAAAAGAAAAGGTCCGCTCAAGACTTTGCTATGAGCGTATAGGGGGGGAGGGAGGTGTATGTATATTATGTATGCTGGATTATATATCATGTATGTATATTATGTATGTGCTCCATTTATGTATTATTTATTCAGCCTAGCTGGCAGCGTGTGGCAATGTTATTACCATATCCCACACGCTTAATTAATGTGCCTGGCGACGTATGGAAGCTGCTAATGTATCACTTGCCATACGTCGCCTATAGCAGTTGACCGGGAGCCTAGTCATGAGAGAGTGCTGCTCTCCTTTGTGTACATACTCTTATCCAGTAAACCGAACCTACAAAACTATACAGGTGTTTGTGTTCTCTCCTGTATATAGAACTTATTATTCAGAACCTAACACTTATAGGGATAGATCCAAGCACACTGTGTTTGCAATGGTGCAGCACTTTATATCTGATGACAAGATAGTTAATATACTAAGGCTGTATCCACACTTCTCAACTCGTACCTAATCAAAATTCTATGTACCGACTTAAACAAACAATGTACTTGAAATACTCTGTAACACTCAATGCCATAATATCAAAATCACTGGGGTCCGATAAACACCCTTTGTGGCCTCACCTGATGAGTATGGGATGCACAGTAGACTAGCTGTTGCCTGCGGCAAAATTCAAAACAATTCTCATTCCAGCACTATCCCTCTCCCACTCTAGTACTTTCCCTCTGCCACTCACAACTTCTTCCCTCTTTCAGTCTCTACTGTTTCTCTCATTCACTCTAGAACTTTTCATCGCTCACCCGAGAACTTTCCCACTTTCACTTTCTATTGCTTCCTTCTCTCACTCTCTACTACTTCCCTGTCTAACTCTCTCACTTTCCTCTCAGTCTCTCTTTATTCTTTACTTCTTTCTTCTTCCTATCATATTTTCCTCTCCCTCTAGCATTTCCTCTCTTATCTCTCTCACTTCCTCTTTCTCAAATTTATTGTTTCTCTCTCCCCCATTCTCACTTTCTCTCTCCCTCATTCTCATTTCCCCTCTCCCTCACTCTTACTTTCCTCTCCTTCACTCTCACTTCCCCTCTCCCTCACTCTCACTTTCCCTATCACCTCATTCTTATTTCCTTCTCCCTCACTCTTACTTCCCTCTCCCTCACTCTCAATTCCCCTCTCCCTCACTCTTATTTTCCTCTCCCTCCCTCTAACTTTCCCTCTCCTTCACTCTCAATTCCCCTCATTCACTCTCACTTTTCTCTCCCTCACTCTCACTTCCCTCTCCCTCACTCTCACTTCCCTCTCCCTCACTCTCACTTCCCTCTCCCTCTCCCTCACTCTCACTTCTCACATATCGTTTTAACTCAGGTTTACACAGGAAATAAACCCGGCTGGGAACCTTCCCTTAAATACACATCAGCTGGACAGTAGTACACTAGGGTGTGTCATACGGAGGCGAATTTTTTTTTTTTGAGGTTGAAAAATTGGCCCATGGTATTAATGATGTAGTTCTATGTGCAGAATCATGTGATATTTTCAGATTTGAAAAGTTTTCATTTTTTGCTAGGTAAATTTTAACTTGAAATCTTATGAAAATTCAGTATTCCCACCCTTTTACCAACACCACTAAATAGCTTATTTAAAGTAAAGTAAATGTATCAGGTTAATTTATTAGGATGAAAATGATCCAGAATAGTGAAACGAATGATCTTGACACATTTATTAAATTTAATATTCCTTTAGAAAACAAAATCATCAAATACAAAAACCGGTTTTACTACTACGACCCGGTGTTGCTGCACACCATAGAGAACATGTCTTTCTTGCTTCTGTTTCTACGCATCACTTCCCTGCTGACCACCTGAGCTCGGATGTAGCCTTCCCTCCTCTCCTGGCTGTACACGTGACTGCTGGCCTCGCTCACTTGCTGTACACAACGCTCTATACTCTGGGTGTGCGAGGGCCAGGCAGGGACATGCATGGGGTTGTCCAGGAAAGCTCTGACTTGAACATTGGTGAGGCTGCAGGTAAGAGGGGGCTCACTGCCAGCCTGGATGTTATCCAGATCTATGAGATCAGTGAGGGTCTTGGCACCTAGATTGACTTCAGGAGTCTTCCTGACCCTGAAGGAATCGTCACCAACTGATTCGTCATGCCCAGATCCTCTCATAAGTCTCATATCCAAGATCTTTTTGACTGCCACTCTTCTCTCCTCCTCATCCTTACTGCAGAGCATTGTCTGCAGAACTGCCTCGGGATGAGCATACCAGGAAGATCTCCTCACAGTCTGCTCCACAATCTGAACAACCTTCCTTGGCTGACTCCTCAGGAGCTCAAGCTGGAAGAGAACATGCCTCGGACCTTCGGAGAACGATGACTTGACCTTGGTGTTGAACCAATTTGGCAAGTAGACACCCACGATGAATTGGAAAATAAGTCTCAGGTTGTGAAGCTGGTTCCCTTTCAGTTTATGATGAGCGACCCAAATTCTGCAGAACCTGAGAACCGTTGTGAGCCACCTAGAATGTGAGACTGGACCTATCTGCAGGTAAGCAAGTCTATCAGGCATGACCCCAGTTTTGATGGCATTGCAAATCATGTAACTATAGTACTGGTCAGTACTCAGGTCGTCAATGACAGTATGTGCAAGCTCAACGAGTGGAGGGCCAACTGTGATTTTTTCAAAGCTCGGATTTATTTCTAACTCAGTGGCAGAGTCCAGCATCTTACCAAGAGGACCAGACCATCTGTTGTTTGAAAGAGTCTTGCCATCCAGCTCCTTGATCAGATGTCTGAGTGGCAACTCGTTGGTGTGGAGGTCACAAACAATCCAGACCAGCTTCCTCCCAATCTTCCGCTCTATCCACTGTATGACCCCCCCTTGCCACCCTGTGTTCGTGTTGGTGCTGTCCCCTCTAATGGCCTGCAGGGTCTGGTCTACGTTCCTCTCTCTGAGCCAGTTCACAATGTTTTCTGCCACTATCTCAGCTGGTTTCCTGTTGTCATCTTTCTCTGGAGTGAAATGCCACAAATACTTCCCTCCTGGATCACTGCAGCAGGAGTAGTGTTCCTCCTTCACCATGGCAGGGAACAACTTGTCAGATTCTCCAACTTTCATGAACACTTTAGTGTCATCCCTTCTCCCATCAAAGAACAAACAATTGATTCCATTTTCTCTTATCCCCTTATCAAACTCCTCTTCTAGGTTACTGACAAGTTTCTCCTGAGCTCTCCTTACTTTGTTATGATCTATCACCAGGTGAACATCATCAGGTGTTATCAAACCATCGTCAATCCAGGCAGCTGTTGCTATCTCTGCAGTTTCTCTGAGACCAGTGTGGTGTCGCATGCTGGCCAGAGCTATGCTCGGGATATCTTTCCTATTTCGAATCTTAAGCCTGGAAGGTTTGGGATCATTATTTTCTGGGTTTGGGACAAAGTCACCATTCTCCTGGTCAGCACTCGGATCAGCCATGGGGAAGTCATTAAACTCTGAATCAGCTTGACTCCAATCATCGGCCTTTTTTACCTCACCCTGGGCCTTCTCAAGTCTCTTTTCCTCGGCAACTCTTCTCCTGTACTGTCTCTCTGTGGCAGCCTCCTGTCTCTTGGACTCCGGAATATCTTGGCTAGAAATCTGAGAGCCCCTATACTGCCAGTCTTCTCTCTCTGTGCTTTGACAAATGCCAGTTCGATCACAGGAATCTTCAGTTCACGCTTGCAAATACAGGAGATGTGGGCCTCGGATTTACAGTCGCGATCGCATCCAAACTCAGGACAGAGAACAATTGGGCACTTGCAAGTAATTATGTCAAATAACTGGTCCAGTTGCTTGGCAAAGCTGTTCTTAACTGCAAGTTTTCCTCTCCCAAGAGAGATATCTCTTGCCTTTTCCCAACTGGCTAGCAGTCTCTCACTAATCTTCTTCTGACTTGTTATGACTGGAGGCTTGAACTGAGCGTTAGCCAGAGTGTACTGTGCCAAGACAGCTTTGGTCATATCACTGGCAATGTCTTTGTTTGTGTAAGTTCTTTGGTTCTTTTCACTGATTTGCCTGATTAAAACACCGTATCTCAAAGCATCTCTCAATGTAGGCAACTCCGACTTCAGGAGCTCTCTCCCAGACCCAAGATAGTGACTGAGATGGCTGGATTTTTGGTTCCTCGTCCTGACACAAGCAGCCATCGCAAATATTATCAACTTATAAATGCATCAGAATCTGAAACAGAAAAAAATATTGTTAGTTGGGTTGTTAAAGAATGAAGTCAGAAAGCAATGTTCACTATTTAATTGTAATGCACTAATGCAGCTGTACGTTAGATTTTCGATAAATTTCACGCTAAAATTTACCTAGCAAAAGGTTGCAAAATATTGAAACTGAAATTATTTTCTGTTTATATACACTAAAATCTACCAAAAAAGTGATGGGCCATTAGTTTTAGCTGATCTTCCCTCCTATGACACCCTAGTACTACACGTTATAGGTACTGTACTACTGAGGGCAACTTTCCCCCACCTGTCATGACTACCCTCCACCTGTCATAACCAGCCCTCCCGCCTGTCATGACCACCCTACCCGCCTGTCATGATCACTCTCCCCATCTGTCATGACTACCCCCACCTGTCATAACTACCCTCCCCACCTGCCATGACCACCTTCCCCGCCTGTCAGGATTACCCCTACCTGTCATGACTCCCCTCCCCACCTGCCATGACCACCTTCCCCGTCTGTCAGGACTACCCCCACCTGTCATGACCAGCCTCCCCGCCTGTCATGACTACCCCCATTCTGTCATGACCAGCCTCTCAGCCTGTCATGACTACCCCCACCTGCCATGACCAGCCTCCCCACCTGTCATGACCAGCCTCCCCGCCTGTCATGAATAACTCCACCTGTCATGACTTCCCTCCCAATCTGTCAGGGTTACCCCCACCTGTCATGACTCCCCCACCTGTCATGACTACCCTTTCCACCTGTCATGACTACCCTCCCACACCTATCATGACTACCCTCTCCGCCTGACATGACCAGCCTCCCCACCTGTCATGACCAGCCTCCCCGCCTGTCATGAATAACCCCACCTGTCATGACTTCCCTCCCAATCTGTCAGGACTACCCCCACCTGTCATGACTCCCCCACCTGTCATGACTACCCTTTCCACCTGTCATGACTACCCTCCCACACCTATCATGACTACCCTCCCCACCTGTAATGATCAGCCTCCCCACTTGTCATGAACTCCCTCCCCACTTACGGGTATCTTGAACACTCTACCTGCCTGTCATAACGAGTCTCCCCTCCTATCAAAAATACCCTCCCCACCTGTCATGACCTAAATCTCCGTCTGTCATGAACGCCCTCCTAGCCTGTCATGACTACCCTGCCCACCTGTCATGACCTGCCTCCCTACTTGTTAAGATCACCCTCCCCATCTATCATGACTACCATCCCCACATGTCATGGCATTCCCTCTCTGCCTGTCATGAACGCCCTCCCCACTTGTCATAACCACCCTCCCCACCTGCCATGAACACCTTCTGTACCTGTCATGACATTGCCTCCCCGCCTGTCATGAACATTCTCCCCACCTGTCACGAACACCATCCCCACCTGTCATGAACACCCTCCCCACCTCTCATGAACACCCTCCCCACGTGTCATAAACATCCTCCCCGCCTGTCATGAACAACCTCCAAACCTGTCATGAACGCTCTCCCCACCTGTCACGACTTGCCTCTCCTCCTGTCATGAAAATCCTCCCCGCCTGTCATGAAAACCCTCCCAACCTGTTATGAACGCTCTCCCCATCTGTCATGACCTGCCTCTCCGCTTGTCATGACCACCCTCCCCACCTGCTATGACCACCCTCCCCACCTGTCATGACTACCCTCCCCACCTGCTATGACCACCCTCCCCACGTGGCATGAGTACCCGCCCCACCTGTTATGACCAGCCTCCCAATCTATCATGAATACCCTCCCCACCTGTAATGATCAACCTTCCCACCTGTCATGAATATCCCCCTCACCTGTCATGAACACTGTCCACACCTGTCATGACCAGCCTCTCCACCTAACATCAGTACCCTCCCCACCTGCCATGATCTGAATCTCCGCCTGTCATGAACGCCGTTCTCAACTGTCATGAACACTCTCCGCACCTGTCATGACTACTCTGCCCACCTGTCATCACCTGCCTCTCCATCTATCAAGACTACCCTCCCCACCTGTCATGACCTGCCTGCAAAATACAGCCCTCAGAATTATCCTAGGGCTTAATATGAGGAAAGAACCAGGTATACCCAGTATCAAAGATAGAATAATTGAAGTCAACATCATGATAGCCCTAAGGCTTCTGCGTGGTGATCCTGAAAACTTTGTTTCCTTAAAATTGCTAGAATGTATGAACCATGGGACTACTGAGTCTAAATGGATCCAAACTACAGCTACACATATGAAAATGTTTGGACTAGATCATCTGTACAAAGTTGAGACACAACAGCGCTTTCTGCCACCCTGGCGGACAGTTCCCTTCGATATCACAATACCGACATATCCGTCTTAAAAATTTATTAAACAAAGTATTTATCTCCAAATCACTGCCAAAATAAGAGCTTTGAACACATACACACTCTACAGACTGATGATCATATCACACAGACCATCTACACTGATGGATCTCTTAACACCGCCTGTGGGAGGGCTGGAAGTGCTATTGTTAACTCAACCTGACGGCAATATAATTGAGAAAGGAGCTAGAATTAACAGCTGGGCATCCACTCTACAAAATGAATTAGTTATCATACTCACAGCTATTAAATTCATTGAAACCTCTGTCACTGACAGTCTCATCATCACTGACTCTCTATCCTCACTACTTGCCCTTGACACCCTCAACTCAAGATGTCACGCTCTTGTCTCTGAAGCCAGACACAAATATGCGCACCTTGTTGACCGGGGTGTCAAGGTCAAACTGTTGTGGATCCCCTCTCACATAGGCCTCATAAAACATGACAGAGTTGATGCCCTCGCCAAACTCGCGTCTAACAAAGACACTGTTTAATATAATTTGGGTCAGTCAAAAAGAACCCTTAAAACTGTAATTAGGAAAGAACTTAATGATGAATTTGACGCAAGTAGACAAGTGCAAAGAGGCACTAGTCGATCCATAGTTTACCATGATGAGATGTATCAAGTGAAACATGTATATGGAGCAAGTAACAAGATTACTAGATTACAAGATGTTTTAACTGCTAGATTAAGGTTAGGATATAATTACCTCTGGCAGTATGTTCCTCAAGCAGATGTAAACAAGACTAAATGTCAAGTGTGTGGCCATACATATGGCCACACACTTGAACACTACGTCCTCGACTGTGTGAAGATAGAACCTTTTAGGGACAGGTCCAAGCACACTGTGTGCGAAACGGCACAACACTTCATCTCTAATGGGAAGATAGCCGACAAATTAAGATTGTATCCACATTTTTGCACTTAGTAACTATATCAGTTCTCATATTTAAAACCAAATACACAATGTGCTTGAATACTTCTCACTCAAATGTGAATAACAAAGTGCGCAGCCAGACATACTGCCTCACACGCCTTTACTCACGCATTTATGAATAAATTACCCTTTAGTTATAGAACTAAACAAATAATGTAATTGAAATACTGTGTAACATTCAGTGCCATAATATCCTGACCACGGGGGTTAATTATTATGACCCGTTGTAAACTCCACTCTGTAATCCTTTTGCGCTACTGCTCACAGGAGTGTGGGGTGCACAATAAACTAGCCGCTTTAAGCGGCAAAATCAATCTGCCGCCTTCGCCGCTGGCGCCGCCCAGCCGTCACCACCACCACCAACACCGATGCCTTCACCCCTAGATGCCTCAATCAGACTCTGAAAAATGATCTCAGGTTAACAAAACAGAGGCTGTGTAGACAATCCCTGCTATCGTCTGTTGATGTTTGAGGATAACATGTTACCTCTCCACTATTATTTTTCATTTATCACTCACCTCAATTCGCAACTACTGTAGTGAGGAAATCAAAGCATGAAAAAAACATTAATAAACTTATATTCAATAAAATAGAATGGATAAAATAAACTTACGACCGCTGCCTTAAGTAGTTTCAATCTACATTAACAGTACAATGTAATTCTACAATGCTATTAACTTTATCCATAGTTACTGCTACTTTATCCCCTTCTGAAAAATATTATACGTTACCCAGTATACACCACAACACATATCTACTCATTTATCCACAAAATAAATGAATTCAGTATAACGGAACAAGGAACACGTTGGCACACCACCATCACCATTATTGTAGCTTATTAAACTAAAGGAACTTAAGCTTCTAGTTGACAACGCAACGGCGCTCAACTCAGCCACCTCTTTTTCGTGGGGGACTTTAGCTATGGCAACATCGACTGGAGAAATGAAACTACGCCAAATGACCTTATACTTCAGCTAATCTTTATGTAGGAACTTCGAGAGACAATTTTCTATTCCAACGTGTTAAAAATCCGACTCAATTCAGAGGGGAACAAGCACCCAAACTGCTGGACCTCAACATAATCAGGGTATGGTGGCCAAGCTGAAACATCTAGCCCCCGTAGGCACCAGTTACCATGTAACGCTGTCCTTCAGATTTAACTATTACTTTGTTCATGACAAAAGCCGGCCAAGGTTGAAATATTACAAGGCTCATTACGACAGGATGATGGGTGGAGATGAGGGGTATTCACTGGCCTGACTCGCTGAGATAAAAGAACGCAGACACTATGCAGAATATTATAGCCAGTAAAGTGAACCATTAGATCGAAAAATATATACCCAAGACCAAACCCATTGGCTTCAGGAATACAAGGAGACCGCTACACATGAACCATGCAGAGGTTGACAAAGTTAAGAAAAAAATCGGACATTCGAGACGTGGGTTAGGACAAATGATGAGCAGGACAGGAGGATGTATGCCAGGTCAAGAAACCATGCAAAGGCAGAGTGCAGAAGGGCTGTAAAGGAGTTCCAAAGGCAGATTGCAAGCGAGGTCAAGTCAAACCCAAAGGTCTTTACAGCTTCGCAAAATCAAAATTAAAAAACTCGAGTAGGCGTATCGGATCTGGGGCTTGAAGATGATAGTTACACAGACTCTAATTAGGACAAGGTGGAAGCGTTTAACAAATTCTTTCCTCGGCGTTCACAAGAGAGGATGCGAACGATCTTCCTGCGTGTGAGTAAAGTTGGTTTGACATAGCGCTGACACATATTGTGTTCTCATAAGAGGGTATAAGAAATACAATGTCAAGATAAAGGTTCATAAGAGTCCCGGCCCTGACATGGCTCATCCCAGAGTATCAAGAGAGTTGTGCAACGAGCTTACTGAACCCCTTAAGATCCTGTTCTGTAAATGCCTGGATGAAAGAAAGGTCCCCAGTGAACCTGACCAGCATACTGTAGTGTGCAAAGTACTCAAGAGCATAATAAGAGATGCCATGATGAAACATCTACTATGAAACAGATTTGTAAAGGACTGCCAACATAATTCTACGCAGGGACGCTCCTGCTTGACATAATTACTCAAGGTACTGGATGTTTGGGCTCAAATTCTGGATCAGGGCAGTAATATCGACATTATATACCTAGATTTTACCAAGGCTTTCGATAGCGTACCCCATGAAAGGCTGCGAATTAAACTGGAAGGGTACGGGATTCTGGAAGTGTCGGAGACTTTCTTCAAGACCGCAAGCAATGTGTGGTGATTAATGGCACAAAATCGTTATATGTATCCGTGACAAGCGGGGCACCATAGGGCAGTGTGCTGGGCCATTGTTGTTTGTTTGTTTCATAAGTGACATGCCAGAAGCTATACACTCATCCATTCAAACAAATATTTGTGGACGATGCCAAGTTATTCAGGGATATTAAGAACGAAACAGACTGTGAAGAGCTACAGAAACTTCTCTGTCAGCTTAAAGAGTGGTCGAAGAAATGGCTGGTAAGATTCAATGCCGCGAAGTGTAAGAGGATGCACCTAGGTCGTACCATCTGTTACGTGTCAAAGGGGTTAGGCTCGTAACAAACAAAGTGATGCATTTGAAGTGAATTACTGTATATGGCTCTTACATTTGTATTGGGAAGAACTACGGCATAGACATATGAAGTAACACAAATACATAAAACACCAAAACAGCCAGCCAGCCTCAACAATGACTATCTTACAGTAAATCACCAAATCTAAAACAGAAGTGAACTTATACCGTAGGCCAGTGAAAGATCCATTGCCTACGGAAGCTTGTGTCTTACTCACCCGGCCCTCAAGCCGTATGCCTCTATGGTTTGCTTCGAGCACTGACCCAAACATCGTACTTAACATGTGAATGTTAATGTTAGATAATATAAGTTACTATTATACCTACTCACTACGA
The DNA here is from genome assembly GCA_958450375.1 of Homarus gammarus. Taxonomy (NCBI): domain Eukaryota; kingdom Metazoa; phylum Arthropoda; class Malacostraca; order Decapoda; family Nephropidae; genus Homarus; species Homarus gammarus. Next base: position 118,517 of record CAUDMG010001710.1, read on the forward strand.
CAATATCCAATGTGATGTGCTGACAAAATATGTAAGTTCTCGGGCCATTGTGAAAAAGTGAGTCAAACAAACTAATCTAGTAAGTCTTATAAGAAGATCGTTCAGATATCTAGAAACGCTTTTCAAGAGTTTTTTTTTTTCGGGAATTAGCCCACCCGGGCACAGGTTAAACGACCCACAACGGGGCCTGGGGGGCGAAAAAAAAAGAGCAGAAAGAAATTGAAAATAGAGAACAGAAAGGTAATACTGTGGAGTGAGGTGCTTCCCGGTCTGGAGTCTGGTCCCCGAATTATGCTAGAGACTGTTAGTTGATTGAAAATGTCCAAAGGTGAGCCACCAGACTGCACTACGGCACTTCAGTTACCCAGAGCGATTAGAACGCCTGCAACTGCCTAGCTTATACTATAAACTGGCAAGGGGTCGCAGCTCAAGGTTGAAGAAGCCACAAGTCCAGAAATCTGTGAGGGCAAACTTTTTCGGAGTGAGAATTGTGAATTCTTGGAACAATCTGCCAGAGGATGTTGTGACGGCACCGAATGTGAGCATTTTCAAGACCAGACTTAACCAACACTGGCGCAGGTACAGATACATGTACATTCAGGAACCAGTGCATGCATAGTTTTTGTCAACAGTACGTAACAGACGTGACCGACCGTCCAAGCGGCCAATGAGCCGATTAGTGGCGAAGAGGATATATGTAAAAAGTAAATAAGGAGAGAGAGAGAGAGAGAGAGAGAGAGAGAGAGAGAGAGAGAGAGAGAGAGAGAAAGTTCAACATTCAATCTACTAACAAAATTTCTTATTCAATACACAATCACCTTATTTTAAACTAATTTCTCACTTTATTACTCTTGGTAACATTATTCATTGTTTCCACAATATTACGGATCTCAGAGACAATACAACAGACTTAAAAAAATAATGAAAACGATGACTACAGAGAGAACGTAAATATATATGAGTAACTAAACAAATTACACTCGTTGAAAAAAGAACGGAATTTAAATGAATAAAACACACACACACACACACACACACACACACACAATGACTAATATAAGATTAAAATCACAATCCTGGAATGAGATTGAAAAAGTAATTATAGTAAGACCATCTTGCCCTCCACAACCATATTGCCCTCGACAACCACCTTGCCCTCAATGACCATCTTGCCCTCCACGACCATCTTGTTGGGGATGACCATCTTGCCCTCCACAACCATATTGCCCTCGACAACCACCTTGCCCTCAATGACCATCTTGCCCGCCACGACCATCTTGTTGGGGATGACCATCTTGCCCTCCACAACCATATTGCTCTCGACAACCACCTTGCCCTCAATGACCATCTTGCCCTCCACGACCATCTTGTTGGGGATGACCATCTTGCCCTCCACAACCATAATGCCCTTGACAACCACCTTGCCCTCAATGACCATCTTGCCCTCCACGACCATCTTGTTGGGGATGACCATCTTGCCCTCCACAACCATATTGCCCTCGACAACCACCTTGCCCTCAATGACCATCTTGCCCTCCACGACCATCTTGTTGGGGATGACCATCTTGCCCTCCACAACCATATTGCCCTCGACAACCACCTTGCCCTCAATGACCATCTTACCCTCCACGACCATCTTGCTGTGGATGACCATCTTGCCCTCGACGACCATCTTGTCCTCGACGCCATCTTGCCCTCGACGGCCATCTTTCCCTCGGCGACCATCTTTCTTTCGGCAACCATATTGCCCTCGGCGACCATCTTTCCCTCGACGACCATCTTGTCCTCGACGACCATCTTGCCCTCGATGACCATCTTGTCCTCGACGACCATCTTGCCCTCGATGACCATCTTGTCCTCGACGACCATCTTGCCCTCGATGACCATCTTGTCCTCGACGACCATCTTATCCTCGGCGACCATTGCCCTCCACGACCATCTTGTCCTCGACGACCATCTTGTCCTCGACGCCATCTTGCCCTCGACGACCATCTTGCTCTTAACAACCATCTTGCCTTCGACGACCATCTTGCCTTCAACTGCCATCTTGTCCTCGTCGATCACCTTACCATCAACGACCAATTTGGCTTCTATGACCATCTTGCCCTCGATAACACCTCTTGCCCTCGACGATCATCTTTCCCTCGATGACCACCTTGCCTTCAACGACCACCTTGCCACCAATGAACCAATTTGGCTTCCATGACCATCTTGCCCTCGACGACTAGCTTGCCCTCGACGACCATCTTGCCCTTGGTGACCATCTTGCCCACGACCACCAAGCCCTCAACGACCATTTTGACAACCTTCTTGCCCCTGACAACTATCTTACCCTCGACGACTATCTTGACCTCGATGACTATCTTGCTCAAGACAACCTTCTTGCCCCCGACAACCTTCTTTCCTTCACCTGAAGATCTCAGAATTTGTCATCTAATCTCAAATGCCAAATTGAAAAGATTCCGAAGCAATTTAAATTACCCAAAACTGTCGCGAGAGAAAGTGAAAAGAAAATAAGATTCTCGTCCACCTGCAGGAGATAATGTACTGTATACACCAGGAGGTAATTTATACACCTGCAAGAGGTGATATGAACACCTGCAGGAGGAAATGTGTACACCTGCAGGACATAATGTTTACACCAGCGGGAGGTAATATAATAAAAATAATAATAATAATAATAATAATAATTAACGGTTTATTGAAAAAGTTCTGCAGCCCGAAGGCTGAAAATATACATTGGACATAAATGACTTATTACATACATTGGTGGTTTAACAAAAGCCTTCATTAGAGAAAGGTAAAGGAACATACAGTGAACATACAGATTAATGTTTACAGTGGAGGTCACGTAGATCTTGTGTGCTGAGGTGTTGAACAGCAGACACGTAGTGTAGTAACTCCCTCCCAGATGGTGTTAGGAGGGACCTCACGTGGTGTAGTAGCTCCCTCACAGATGGTGTTAGGAGGGACTTGCCGTGGTGTAGTAATTCCCTCACAGATGGTGTTATGAGGTACCTCTCGTGGTGTAGTAATTCCCTCACAGGTGGTGTTATGCGGGACCTCACATGGTGTAGTAACTCCCTCCCAGATGGTATTAGGAGGGACCTCACGTGGTGTAGTAACTCCCTCCCAGATGGTGTTAGGAGGGACCTCACGTGGTGTAGTAACTCCCTCCCAGATGGTGTTAGGAGGTACCTCTCGTGGTGTAGTAATTCCCTCACAGGTGGTGTTATGCGGGACCTCACATGGTGTAGTAACTCCCTCCCAGATGGTATTAGGAGGGACCTCACGTGGTGTAGTAACTCCCTCCCAGATGGTGTTAGGAGGGACCTCACGTGGTGTAGTAACTCCCTCCCAGATGGTGTTAGGAGGGACCTCACGTGGTGTAGTAATTCCCTCACAGGTGGTGTTATGAGGGGCTTGACGTGGTGTAGTAATTTCCTCACAGATGGTGTTATGAGGGGCCTGACATGGTGTAGCAATTCCTTCACAGATGGTTTTATGAGAGGCCTGACGTGGTGTAGTAATTCCCTAAGAGATGGTGTTATGAGGAACCTCACATGATGCTGTAGCAACTCATTCATTACTTGTTGTCGTAGCATCATGGGGACGTCATGTGGTCTGGTGTCACAGGACCTCATTCACTCCCTAGGTAGTAGGTAGTAGGCAGCTACCAAACAGGGAGGTACTACTGCCTGGGAAGATATTGGAAGCATAATGTGTTGTCTAATGGTAGACCCTGCTGCCATATGGCATCACGAAAATTGTGACCAAGTCCCAGGCTGCTGATCTGACTTTCTGCTTCATTTACACACAGTTGCAGGGTCTCAATTGTTTCTCTTACCATTGACAACACAACATACATATATCGTTTCTCACTTTTGATCTATTTTCATTTTTGTATTTATAGTTCTTTATTATTGAAATTATTATTATTATTACAGTTACTGTATTATTATCATCATTATTTTATTATTATATTTTTGTTTGTTTTATCATAAATTTTATTTATATGAATTATTATGACAATTATTTATTATTATTATCATTATTATTATTATTATTATTATTATTATTATTATTATTATTATTATTATTATTATTATTATTATTATTATTATTACATTTTCGCCTCCCAGGCCTCGATGTGGGTCAGTGACCTGTGTCAGGGTGGGCTAATCCTCTTAAAAAAAAAAAAAAAAAAAAAAGTGAGTGAGGTGTTGTCCCATGCCTCCCTATCGTGGAAGGATTAATACATAGCTGGTGTTGTTGAGTCTCAGGGGTAGTTATCACTGGGTACCTGGGACCTCACTGTGTAAAGGTTAGCTTGGGTACGACTCGGCTGTTATTGTTGAATTGTTTTATCACTGACTTAAGCACTGTTCACCACTATTCAACACTTTCATAAATAAAGTAGTAACTTTTGGCGAGAACTTGTTGATATTCCGGTGGGGAGGAAGGTTCAGGGGAGGGAGTTGGTATGGGCCAACTTAACAGTTGACGTGGCTGCTGCCAGAGCAGCGTCAGGTACGTCTTGACCCTTCGGTGGTCAAGGATGTACACCTTCAGGAAGTATTATGTACATCCGTAGGAGGTAATGCATACACCTGTAGGAGGCAGTATGTACACCTTCAGGAGATAATATGTACACCTTCAGGAGGTAATGTGTGCAACTGTAGGAAGTAATGTGTACACCTGTAGGAGGTAATATGTACACCTGTAGGAGGTAATGTGTACACCTGCAGGAGGTAATGTGTATACCTGCAGGAGGTAATGTATACTCCTGCAGGAAATAATGTGTACACCTGCAGGAAATTATAAATATTAATAAGAATAATAATAATTAACGGTTTATTAAGATAACATGGCAGTCCGAAGGCTGAAAATATATAATGAACAGAGATGATAAGTTACATATGGTGAAATCGGGGAGTGGGTCACTTGATTGACAAAAGCTTTCAATACAAAAACATAAGAAACATTGAGTCAATATATAGATTAATTTTAGATCTGGTTCTGTGGGAGCTGGTCTGTAGACAATATTGTAACCTGATGTCGGCGCCAACAAAGTCCTTCCCACTGTCTTGATGGCCGTTGTACTTGGCTGCTAAGCCGCTACCTCACTACAGCTGCAGATGCACCACGTGGTCCGGGTAGGTCCTCCAGCTCACACAGGGTGTTGGACAAGGTTCTCGTTTCTCGTGTGATGAAGTCAGGAATTCATAGTTCCTTAATTGGGTGGAGTAGGGAGTCCTCATTTCTCTCCTGATGTAGTTTGGAGTGTTTCTTTGCTTCCCATCCAGTGTTGGTGGTGGCAAGTGTACCACGGACCCTGGTGTATCTGGTCCGCGTCAGGACAACATTGACCGCTAAGCACGAGTGTCACTCTGACAGTTGTTTCTTTCTTTCGACTTGAAATTGTCACTTTTGTTTATCACTTGTGGGTTGATCGTCAATCTTTGCACTGTACTGTTGGTGGGAGGATGTTGATAAATCCAGATGGGGAGGAGGAGATGAGGAAGGGGAAGGCCAGACAAACCGGGCTGGTAGCTGTGTCCATAGTCAAGAGACCATGGCCGCGTCAGCGGGCAGCGCCGACTACACACGTCCTTACCCTATGAAGGCTGAAAAAAGTACAGCTGGGTACAGCTGCAGAAATTATGTGTACGCCAGCAGGAGGTAATGTATACACCTGTGGGAAGTAATGTGTGCACCTACAAGAGGTAATGTGTACACCTGCAAGGAATAATGTGTATACCTGCAAGAGGTAATATGTACTGTACACCTCACAAAGGTAATGTGTACACATGCAGGAAGTAATGTGTACATCTGCAGGGAATAATATGTATACCTGCAAGAGGTAATGTGTACTGTACACCTCACAAAGGTAATGTGTACACATGCAGGAAGTAATGTGTACATCTGCAGGGAATAATGTGTATACCTGCAAGAGGTAATATGTACTGTACACCTCACAAAGGTAATGTGTACACATGCAGGAAGTAATGTGTACATCTGCAGGGAATAATATGTATACCTGCAAGAGGTAATGTGTACTGTACACCTCACAAAGGTAATGTGTATATCTCACAGAGGTAATGTGTACAGCTGCAAGAAATAATGTGTACACCTGCAAGAGGTAATGTGTACATCTCACAGAGGTAATGTGTACAACTCACAAAGGTAATGTGTACACATGCAGGAAGTAATGTGTACATCTGCAGGGAATAATATGTATACCTGCAAGAGGTAATGTGTACTGTACACCTCACAAAGGTAATGTGTATATCTCACAGAGGTAATGTGTACAGCTGCAAGAAATAATGTGTACACCTGCAAGAGGTAATGTGTACATCTCACAGAGGTAATGTGTACAACTCACAAAGGTAATGTGTACACCTGCAAGGAGTAATGTGTACACCTCACAGAGGTAATGTGTACACCTCACAAAGGTAATGTGTACACCTGCAGGAAGTAATGTGTACACCTGCAGGGAATAATATGTATACCTGCAAGAGGTAATGTGTACACGTCCAAGAGGTAATGTTGTTACGAACCCAGCCACCAATTGTCATGATCTACCTACCCAGCACTACGAACCACGCCATCTATTGTCTTGATCTACCTACCCAGCACCACGAGCAACGCCATCTAGGGACGAAACCCGAGTATGACTCGTCTTAGTTGCCACTCCCGGGTTTCCCTTCTCCATATCCTGGTTGTTGCGCCACCTCCTCAAAGTCTTCTTCGTCAGCTCCAATTCGAGGAGAGAGGACTACACTCTGGTCACTGTCTCGGACTCCTACCCTTTACCTTTGATTGAAGATATAATAGACAGCATAGGCTGTGCCAAATTTATCAGTACGGTGGACTTATTGAAAGGATATTATCAAGTGGGACTCACGGATAGGGCAAAAATAATCTCGGCATTTATAACTCCATTTGGTCTTTTTCAATATTTAGTTATGGCGTTTGGCTTTTCTAATGCTCCGGCCACATTCCAGAGGGCCATCAATTACCTAATTCAAGACCTAGGTGGGACGTTCGCCTACCTGGATGACCTGGTGGTGGTGTCGGACAACTGGGACGAACATCTGGTGCGTTTGGAGATACTGTTTGCACGACTGCAAGAGACTGGATTCACCATAAACCTGGCTAAATCTGCTTTTGGCCGGGCCTCAGTGACTTACCTGGGACATATTGTTGGGCATGGTATGGTGAGACCCAAGGACGCAAGCGTTAGAGCCATCTTGTCCTTCCCCACTCCAAGGACGAGGAAGGAACTCATGCGCTTCCTGAGGATGTGCGGCTACTACCGTCGGTTCTGCAGTAACTTCTCCAGCGTGGCCGGACCCCTCACAGACCTTACCAGTTCTGCGGTCCCTTACATCTGGAACCAGAGGTGCGACCAGTCTTTCCACCGCCTCAAAGCCTTCCTTGCCTCCAAGCCTGTAGTCCACCCCCCTGACTACACCTTGCCCTTCCATCTGCAAATCGACGCTAGTGGTGTCGGAGTTGGGGCTGTGCTCCTACAACCCGACCCAACCACTGATGTCCTTCACCCTGTGGCATATTACTCCGCCAAGTTGAAAAAACATCAGACCAACTACTCGACCATAGAGAAGGAGGCCCTGGCTCTGGTGATGGCAATAAAGAAGTTTGAATGTTACCTCCAGTCTTGCCCACAAACAACCCTAGTCTTCACCGACCATAACACACTCACGTTCATCCAAACCAAGACCTCCAACCAGCGAATCCTCCGCTGGGCTCTCCTCACCCAGCCCTATAATCTACAAGTCCAGCACATAAAGGGGGTGGACAACCTGATTGCGGACTCCTTATCCCGAGCTCCAGTGGAAATGCAGCAGCTACTCTCCAGACGCACCAGGTGATCACCTCCTTCGCGCCCGCGCTACTGAGGTCTTTGGAGGGGGGGTGTGCTACGAACACAGCCACCAATTGTCATGATCTACCTACCCAGCACTACGAACCACGCCATCTATTGTCTTGATCTACCTACCCAGCACCACGAGCAACGCCATCTAGGGACGAAACCCGAGTATGACTCGTCTTAGTTACCACTCCCGGGTTTCCCTTCTCCATATCCTGGTTTTTGCGTCACCTCCTCAAAGTCTTCTTTGTCAGCTCCAATTCGAGGAGAGAGGACTACACTCTGGGAAGTGACCACAGGATCATCTATCCTCTAAACCTACGGCACAGTGACTACCTACCGTCTTCTACAATACTCAGCCTTGCTCGTCAGCCATCTTAGCTCCTTACTTAAGTATTTGTAATCTTGTATTGCCTCTCCCACCTCCACCTTGCTTCACGATTGTTTTATGTCGTATTAATATGTATATACTGTTAATGTTTAGGTTAAGTATGGTTAAGGGTAATTTATAGGAAGCTGATATTTTGTTAAGGAATTTATGGTACTTTATTATACACAACAAAAACTCGCATCCTTTGTCTACCCTTTTATAGTCCGATTGTCTTTGTTTTTTTTTTGTTGTTGCCTGTTGGGATCTGGGTAGACTTTTAACTATATTCTAAATCCCCAACTCGTAACAATGTGTACACCTGCAAGAGGTAAGTGTACACCTGCAAGAGGTAATGCAGCGGGAAGTTATGTGTACAATGAAAGACAAAAGTCGTGTCGTGAAATTTAGTGAAAACATATACTAAAGGGCTAAACTTTGGTGCGCTCTGCCTTGTGGTAGAGGGCTCTCATAATTAATGTTTCACTAGTTATATTTAATCTTCGGACAAAACCGCGACATGACTTGTGTCTATGATTGTACACCTTCAGGGAGTAAAGTGTACACCGAAGGGGTCAAAACCTATTCGGTGCCTGCTTCTGCGGCGGCAGCTGCCCTGGCCAATGTTGGTGCACTCCCCGAAACCCCCTTTCCTCAACTCCTTTTCCCCACAGGGATGTCAATAAAATCCCGCCCAAAATGACAATTTCGTTTCGGAAAGAAGTGGGATCAGTGTTGAACATTGATGAACAGTGTTTGAGCAAGTGAATTCAGCATTAGACAGTACCAGCGAGAGCTGTGACCCACCAGTGAGGTCCACACCCATAGATAAGCATCTCTGGGAACTGACCATCTTCTGATCAGGTGGTATAGTGTTAATCAGTTCACTCTGGGAACAACCGTGGGTCGGCTCTACACCTAACAGTGAGATAACACAGCACTCAGCAGAGAGTGAGGTACTGTGACACCACACCACAGCACACCACACCGTCCGGTGTCTCCATGACCACGTGAGGTCCTTCATACCAACACCCGAGGACGAGTTACTGCATCACGTGAACACCACACCACCCGGTGTGCTGTCTTTTGGATTCAGCCAAATTGAACTATTTTCCTTACTCGCAGCCCTGCAATTAGTTGAAGACGGTATCATAGACAATCTCATCATCACTAACTCCCTATCCTCATTATTTGCTCTTGATATCTTAACCTCAGATTGTCACCAGCTTGTCTCAGTAAACATTGGAGAGTTGATGCCTGAGCTTCCAACACAGAATCTGTTGAATACAATCTATGTCGGTGAAATAGAACCCATAAAACTGTAATCAGGAAATAACTTGTTGATGAATTTGCAGCAAACAGACAAGTGCAAAATGAAACTGGTCAGTCCATTGTTTACCATGATGAGATGTATCAGGTAAACCATATGATTAGACTAAGGTTAATATAAGTACCTCTGGCAGTATGCCCCACAGGCAGATACAAAACTAAATATAAAGTGTGTGACAAGACGTGTGGCCCCACATTCCAGCAATATCTTATACTGAGGAAAAATTCGAACTTTTTGGGGACAGGTCCAAGCACATTGTATGTGCAACAATACAGCACTTTATCTCTGATGATAAGATAGCTGATATACTAAGATAGTATCCATATTTCACACCAAGTAACTAAGTCAATTCTTATATAAAGAACAATACAAAGTACTGAAAATGCTCCTTAACACCCAATGCAATAATGTGATGACTAGTGAGATCTGATAAACGACCTTTGTGATTTCTGCTCTGGAACCTTTTTTGAGCTACCACTCAGAGGGTAAATATGTGGTGCACAATAAACTAACCCTATTTCCCCGGGAGTCGCCCTACTACACACTACTTCCCCCACAGGAATTCTAATACACCCTATCTCACCCACAATAACCTTACTACACCCTATTTGAACTACAGGCATCCAACTAGATCCTATTTCCCCCAAAGTCACTCTACTATGTACACCCTATTTCACCCAGTCACCGTACTACACCCTATTTCACCCACAATCACCTTACAACACCCTATTTTACCCACAGTCACCCCACTGCACCCAACTTTACCCACAGTCAACCCACTAAACCATATTTCACCCAGTCACCATACTACATCCTATATCACCCACAGTCACCCTACTAAACCCTGTTTTACCTATAGTCACCCGACCACACCCTATTTCACCCACAACCATCCTACAACATTCTATTTCACCCAGTTACCCTACTGCACCTTATTTCAACCAGTCACCCTATTGCACCCTATTTCACCCACAGCCGCCCTTCAACATCCCATTTCATCCAGTCACCCTACTGCACCCTATTTCACCCATAGTCACCCAACTACACCATATTTCACCCACAACCATTCCACTACACCCTATTTACCTCAGTCACCCTACTGCACCCTATTTCACCCACAGTCACCCCACTACATCCTATTTCACCCACAGTCACCCCAATACACCCTAATTCACCCACAATCACCCCACTACACCCAATTTCACCCACAACCATACTACTACACCCTATTTCACCCTATTCTCTGGCCCCAATACAGTAGGCCATAAAAGGCGTCTTTATAACACAGCAAACGGAAATTGAACTGAAGTGGAGAAAGTAAGTTAAAGATGGTCTCTGTCTGTCTGTCTGTCTGTCTGTCTTTTTGTTTTGTTTTATCTCTTTGTCTGCTTATCTGTTTGTCTCTTTATCTGTTTCTCTATCTCTGTCTGTCTGTCTGTTCTCTCCTATATCTCTCCATCTGCCTGTCTATTTGGTTATCTTTCTATATGTTTCCTTGTATGTATGGCTGACTCTGTCTATGTCTGTCTGTCTATTCATCATTTTGGGTATCTAGTTGATTCTTTTCCGGTCTGTTTCTCTCTATCTGTCTGTCTGTATGTTTGTGTGCATCTGTCTGCCTATCTCTGCCTATTTCTCTCTATGTACTCGTATGTCTATCTGTATGTCTTTCTATGCTTGAATATCTACCCGGCTGTCTGTGTCTATGTTTGTCTGTCTGTCTATCTATCAGTCTGTCTGTCTGTCTGTTTCTTTTCATATCTCTCTCTTTATCTCGGTCTGTCTGTGTGTGTGCATCTGCCTGTCTGTATATCTGCCTATTTGTCTGTCAATATCTGTCTATCTGTCTGTCTTTAAATGTCTCTCTATCTACCTGTCTGTCTGTCTGTATGTATGTATCTGTCTGCCTGTATATCTGCCTATATATTGATCTACCTATCTGTTTATCCATGACACTATGCTTATCTGTCTATCCATCCCCTACTTCTCATCAATGATTTTACTATAAGACTCCAGAACCAGGTAAGGATCAGGTTAATTATCTATTCAGGCGACACTTCTCTCCCACACTAATCCTTCCCAAGGCCAAACATCTCGGATCACATGAAGATTAGCCACCCAGCTTTAAGTAAGGTAGACTTCATGAAATACTCTAAGTGTTCCCAAATGCTTTCAGGGATGAAGAATAAAATCTTTGGCGAAAAGGACCAACAGAAACACCTGGATAAATCTACTTTATTTACATGTATTTGCAAATAAAAGATGGAAAACATAATATAAATGAACTTCCTACCTAATTGGGAGTTCAGAACAAGCACAACTGACTCCCACCTAACATTCCCTATAACAGGAAGGACAAATCTTAACCACAAGATGGCTCGGAAACACGAGACAGAAGCAGACAGACTTGCTGTTCAGGCCAGAGCTGGAACTGGATAAAGAGTGAGACAGCTACTCTGAATCGGCTGCTTGTGCAATTAACCAGGCCGTTCACATATATTTATTATTTGGGTTTAAGTAACGAAACCCAAACGGTAGTTCCTTTGTTTTATTATAAAAGGGTTGTATATATAATTCCTGAGTGTAGATCGACCGTAAGTCTCGCTGTCTAGGAGTGAATGAGAAAGGGACGGCGTTTATGCATTATAAACGTTAGGTCACGTCCTTACGATATAAGTTGACGTGAGCGACTGAAGCTTAAGGGCCTCGCAGTGGGGGCTTACAGAAATGCTGACTATGGGACTCGCCCTCTTGGGAGAGTTGCCCGCTCACGTGTCCAACTCATGTCTTACTCATAGACAGTGGAAAGTTACAGGGTGGTGAATCTGAATATAATATCAGATGTATTGACCCATTTATATAATATGTTCTGTTGATGAGACAGGGGCCCATTGCATTGCTCGGTCACCTACCAGCCGAGCTCCGTGAGGCCTAAATAACTCACAGAGTACAGTACATCCTAGACAACCCTAACCATGTTATAAACAGATATGTAGACATTAAGCTGGGGATTCTACTATTGTAGGGGTATTAGCTACTACAGGGGACCTAGACTTTAGTGTCGTACGGGTTAGTATGTTATGAACAATGTTGAATTTGGATGACACTGCCCTGTAATAACAGAACAGGAACATAATTGCCAGAATTAACAAAATAGAGGGAATTGTAAGACTTGGTAGCGCAAATTCCCGTGACAGGTAAAATGGCAAGTAATTTTTCAAATCAGCAAAATGTGTCTCGTTCAAGAAAGCTAAAACTTTTAATTTCTCTGATACTACTTGAATATCCTTAATAGTGAAATTCATTATAGGAAGATGAATTAAAGCAGACTTGAGTTTTAGATTTAAAGCAAAATGCTGATGAGTAGGCAAGGTCCGTAATGTACTACAAGTGATTTCACAGTAATCAGGAGCCTTGTAATGCCCTTTCACAACTAGCTGCTTAACACCATCATGGCATTTTAAAATTACAGTAGTGAGATTTGGAAAGAACAAATACTGCACATTGTGAAAATGAGCGTGGAACACAGTCTTTAGACTAACTGGCCTATAACTGCATTGCGCTAGCGCTGTGCGTACATTTGGTTGTATGACTGCCAATTCACATATTCCCTCTGCAGCAGGAATAAATGCAAACATGTAGGCTGGACATACGTGTAGGTGTAGATAAGACGACTTACACCGTGACAGTACCTCAGAATCCTCTATTGATAACAAAGAATACTCTTCATCTACTAAGAAAAGTTCTTTAGGCCTATCTATGGTATACAGTGTGTCGTTCACAAACCAGGGGAAGGGTTCTAAATGCCATGCATTAAACTCATGTTGCCCTCGCATAGGAATGTGGATCAGAATTGTATTGTGAGTGAGGATTGACTCCAACAGTGGGTAATAATAGTGAACCTCATTATCATTGAAAATAGGAGTTAAATGATACTGCAACTTGGCTATTTTTAAAGCTTCAAGAAGCGTCTGCACAGGCACAAGCTTCGCGTCCACACGTCCTATCCCGGCATCTACAAAGCTGTCTATTAGTTCATTTTTAGAGGTTACAATTTTATGAACTGAGTTTTCCCAGCATGCAAATATTCTGTGAAATAAAGGAGCCATTCTAACGTCGGGATTGATTTCCGTAACCTAGTAACAATCCTCGAAACTTGGTTAGACTCCACTATGATTGCATTAACCTTTGATTCAAGAGCAGTAATCGCGTGAAAGGTTTGAGAAATAACACGATTCTGTTGAGATACAGCCTGAACGACAACGTTCATTCAGTCCCCCAATTTAGCTGCATCATCGGCCGTTGCCGTGCCAAACAAGGCGCTTTGGGTGAGACCCACAAAATTAAAGAGACCCCTTTTTCGTCGTGCCTGAGAATGCACTTCTTGAGCAAGATCCGCTTGAGACGCAGGTAGATTTTTCCCAACATCGACGAGAAACTCGCGAAGGTTCTGGAGACGAAAGTGTAGAAGGTCTATAGTTTGTGAAACTAATGTCGAATTCTTCGAAGCTGTGCTGAGACCATGAAGGATGTCCAATGCTGATTGCAGTTGGCCGTCAACGTTTTCCATCTAACGCGGAAGTTGGAGTAGTGGCTGTAGTTCATACTTGATGTTCACAACGTCCTTAACTATGAGAACGCGTCCGAGAGGTGCCACAAGTGCACCTGGTTTGAGGACTGATGTGGACATGTCCATCAACACAACGGTGCCACAACAGAGTAGAAGCAACACACTGAAGATCCAAGCCATTCTGTATGGAATTACAAACGATTTAACTTCTACTCGCAGAACGAAGTTTCATACAATAGTCATTTGGGACACTGCTTCTGGACAATCTGTAAGGATGTATCAATCATATCATCATCAACTGGAGGTAATACATTTATCTGGGTCTTCTTCAGATGATCCGCGTGCACGACATCTGCGATCTGTGCATTAGGCTTCCAAATTTTGAATTTGTTGCCTGCTTCTTTTGAGATTATGCGGAATGGACCAGAAAATTTTGCCGAAAGTTTGTAGTTCCTTTCAGGTTCTCTTAACATAACAGCGTCCCCAACGTTTAATGCGACAGGTTTAGCATGTTTATGTTGTTTGATGATCATTTCGGCGCGTGACGCCGCTAGATGTGATCGTACTTGGGTATGAATATCTGTAAAGACATGAATTTGTTTTGCCGCGAAATCATCTGTATTATAAACCGGGTATGGCGCATCTGTAAGGATGTCGTAAGGTAGACGTTTATCTGTACCATAGACAATATAGTAGGGTGTTTTGCCAGTAGAGCTATTAACTGACCCATTTATAAACGCTGCAACCTGCGGTAACCAATCCTCCCATGCTTATTGAAAACCACGGACAATTGGACGCAGTATTTCTAGGATTTTACGATTGGTTCTCTCAACAAGGCCATTAGCCTGTGGATGATAAGCTGTCACAAAACTTTGTTTAATGCCATATTGTGCACATATATGCGCTACTAGCTGATTCTTGAACTCTGTTCCATTGTCAGAGAGCAGAACTTTAGGCGAAGTATATGGACATATAAGATTGATCACTAATGCATAGGCTACTGCTTCGGCCGTTTTGCTTTTTAGTGGGACCAAGACCACGAACCTTGAAAAATGATCCACACACACTAAGACGTAGCCTGAACCCTGATGACTCATTGAGAATTGTAACAAGTGAATAGCGACTGTGTCAATCGGACGGTCTGATGTAGGATATTGTAGAATCGGGGCAGGTGATCCTGTTGAACCTATATGTTGAGCACACGCCAAACAATTAGCTATGTGTAATTCTATATCTTTGTTCATAGTGTTTCAGAAATACTTCTTTCGTAAGTCCGCTAAGCATTTATCACGACCTTGGTGACCTGCCTGTGGGACATCGTGGAACAATGTCATTACTGCTTTGCTCTACGTGTCAGGTACGACTATTTGAGACACATTACCTTCAGGAGATTTTCTCGTCCTATTGAGTATGTTATGTCGTAATTCAAACTGACTTAAGGGAAGAAATAACTTGGGGAGTTTAACATCCTCACCCGATTCGAGAGCAAAAATAACAGCTGACCAATATGGGTCGCGTCGTTGCTCATCTTCCAGTTGCGAAAGAGTAAATGTTGATACAGGCATAACTGGTGCTATATTTCTTGACAGAGCGTCGGCGACAACATTCGCCCTCCCAGGTAAATACCTAAATTCGGGGTCAAACTCTTGAATTGTCAGATACCAGCGTGCTAATCTGCCTGATATGTTTCTGCCATGGAACAGTTCGGTGACTGCCGCATGATCAGTAAAAACAGTTATCTTGTAGCCAAAGATAATGTCTTTCAACTTCTTAAGTGCCCACACAACGGCAAACGTTTCTAAATACGTCACCGAATAACGTGTTTCAGCATCGATTAGTTTGCGACTTGCAATTGCTATCACTCTAAACTTCCTACGCGTATCCTCTTGCATGAGCACTGCTCCGACTCCAATTCCGGAAGCGTCAGTACAGAGAGTGCATGGTTGAGTGTAGTCTGGGAATGCTAGAACCGGGGCATTGGTTAGCGCTGTCTTCAATGCCGTAAAACTATCTTCGTGTTCAGCATCCCATATAAACATTGCATCTTTTTTGAGCAACCCCGTTTGGGGCGATGCTAATGTTGCATAGTTCTTGATAAAGGAACGATAATAACCAGATAATCCGAGAAAGCTACGCACATGATCATTTGAGGTAGGACGCGGGAACGGAGGTACAGCTTTGACTTTATCATTAACTGTATGTATGCCTTCACCGTCAACTACATGACCAAGGAAATGGATTCTGGATTTTAAAAACTCGCACTTCGAGAGTTTTATTTTGAGGCCTGCTGTGGAAAGTTTGTCCAACACTTCACGCAGTTTAATCAGATGGGAATCGACGTCCTTACTGACTACTATTAGATCATCCCAATAAGCGCAGGGTGTTGATCAATCTTTGAAATGTTAGTGGGGCATTTCTGAGACCAAATGGCATTCGTAGAAACTCAAAGTGGCCTAGAGGCGTGCTAAATGCCGTGATTTCTCGTGATTTCTCATCGAGTGGTATTTGCCAATACCCACTAAGCAAATCTAAGTTGTTAAATACCGCATTATCCTTGCCTAAGGATTGCAATATGTCGCTCAAGATAGGCATAGGGTACCTATCAGGGATCGTTTGATCATTGACGCGCCTGAAATCTATAACAGGGCGCCATCCACCATCCTTTTTCGGGACGAGGAATAATGGGTTATTAAAGGGGGATTTTGAGTGTCTAATAACATTCTCATCTAACATACCCTGTACCATATCTTGCACCACAACGCGCTGGCTATGAGGTAGTCTATAAGCTGGTACGTAAATAGGGTTGGTTCCCTCCTTTAACCCTATATGATGGGATGTTAAATCTGTCTGACCTAGCGTTTCCCCTGGCAAGGCTACTATATTTATATAGTCGGCAAGCAGCTCTAAAAGGCGTGTCTTGCCCTGTGGGTGATCGATCACCTTAACATGTGGCGCTATTTGATCTATCCTGGCCAGTCGAGTCTGTTGGCATTTCCCAACAATACCTCGAATTGGGAATTTAGTAGGCTGCACTTCCACATTGTTTTGATATACTAGAAAAATCACACAAATAACATCCTTTCTTTAAGACTCGTTGAACGCCTGTTCGATTTAGAATCAGTACGTCGGTCAAACCACCAGGGCGTATAGTGCTCAGGGTAGATTCACATGACAGCCCTTTTACCTTGCATGTTTCAGGGAGACACACAACATCTGTGCCCGTGTACACGTTGGGTAGTTCGACAGTTGCTTTGGTGATTTCCTCATTTTGGTAATGGAGAGTACTCTTCAACACTGCTGGTACGATCGTCCAACTCTTGCTGCTGTAATCACGCTGGGCAAGTGTGTGGTTGAGGTCAAGAGGTATCTCTGACGCATGATCCTCCTTCCTCTTAATAGGATTGGTAGACAACACTTTCGTCCTAGCTGTGAGCATAGGCTCAGAATTACTCATTGCTGTGTAGGAAACACCTTTAAATGTAACACTATTATTACGTGGAAGAACATCTATTATGTTCTTTCAAAGAGTTGGTAGACCAAGTAACCCATCGGCTGGCAAACTGAACTGCTGGACTATATTGAAGTCCGCGTAGAAGGGAGAACCACGTCTTGAGAATCTGAGTGGTAACGTCACCATTCCTTTGATGCTCAGCTGAGTACCTGAAACTCCTTCGAGCTCAGCGTTACTAGGCCTCCATTTGAAGTTGCGGCGAGGGAATTTACGTTGTAACCCGTGATATGATGTCAAGGCCAATACATTAGCGCAAGCACTTGTGTCTATATCAAGAGCCAATCTGGTATTATCCACTCTCACTGGCACTGACAACACTTCCACTTTGCTAAGCACCGCTACTAACGAGGCCGCTATAGAAGTGCTTTGAGGAGGGATTGGGATTATCCTATCTATCCCTCTCCTTGTTGTGGTGTGCGCTGATCTTCCCCCGACGACTTGTCCTGGGGATGTTTCTGCTTATGCCTATACGACACCTCCGTTTCACTAAGGTCCACTCCCCTACCCTTTATTAGCACATCGCACTCATATGAACTATGAGATGTCGATTTGTGAAGAGTGCACCGTTTGCGCCCCTTCTGGTTAAGAGGAGGTGCTGGTTTGGCTCCCTCATTGTTTGACCTTGAGAATGGCTTTGCACCGGGTGTGGCCTTAAAATTTTGTACTATTACCTCGGAGCTGAAAACAATCTTCTATTACGTGGCCACGTTTATTACAATGTGAGCATCGTAACGATGTTTTCTGTTTATATGTCAGGCGGGGAGGAGCAATGGGAGCTAGCTGTGTCGCATAAGGAGTTTGGGAGTGAGGCATCTGCGCCATCTGAGGCAGCTGGGGTTGCGGTGACGTCACTGAGGGCTGCGCCAGTAAGGGGCCCGTAGCCTGGGGACAGAGCTTGTTTGCCTATTCTACCATATCCAGGGGTGGTTCATACTGTACTTCCTGTGCCCGGCTATATAAGGGACGACGAACGGAAAGGAGAAAACTAATTAGTTCTATCAATGTTTCCACATTGTCCGCTGGCATATCACCCCGTGCGTTGTACCAGTCTGAGGACTCGAAGGTCGCTTGCATATCCTGGCGAACCTCGCCTGCAATGTCGACAGCGTCGACAGGAGTTTCATTGCGTATACCTGGAGTACAGCGATCCAACCATCCGAATATCCATTGCAGCTGGCCCAGCTGTGACCTACCCCCAAAAAACCCAATTAACGTTCGCTTAAACTTTTCATAGTCAGGGCTTTGCAAACCAAACGCATTTAAACGACTGCCTGCATAGGAATCCTGCGTTATATGGGAACGTACATATGCTTTTTTTTCTTCGTCAGTCGTTATGTGACTAGTGCGCATGCTATCTTCACATGCACGAATAAAATGTGCGACCCTATAATCATCTTGTCCCGTGAAATTTCGAACATAGTCGCCGCGCTGCATGATATTAATAACATTATCAGATTTAGGTGTGGTAGTAGTACTGGTGTGAGGGTTAGAGGACGCCATTGCAGTGTTAGTATTAAGCAAATTAGTATTCTTACTCCTAACAGAAGGCTGGGTTAATAAGGTTGTTACCGATTTAGCAACAGACACACTATCACCTGTAACAGGGGTAACTGTTTTTGTGTACTTAGGTGAGGTACTATAGTGATTACCAGACCGTAGGGTACGACGGTTTAAGTCGTCAAATGATTCGTCAATAACTTTCTCACTACTTCCTACCGACTCATTTAACTGTGATCCCGACTCAAAATCTATGTCAGTCTGGGCTTGATCATCGACGAGTTGGTTATAAGCATACAGTTGCGCTAAGCGTTCAATGTCATCCACATTAGACATGGGAAACTTAGAAATAATCTATTAGTCTCCCTTGGGTCAATGAATACTTAACAGTAAAAGCAGATCACTTGCCTCTCATTTACAAGACAAATGAATATGAATTGTAGTTAATTATTAAACTGTCAATAAGAAGACAGAAACTTATAAACCACTGTAAATTATAGGATTTCAATACATTAATCTTACATTCGACACTTTATCATTGAAATAATCCTATCCGACGAACCTATAGGTGTGAAGATATCTCTCGAACGTGTTCATGTGTGTAGAATTATGTAATTTAAATACCTATTTATACAGGGTATTACGTGTGTATAGAAAATGTGATCCTTCAAGCAGAGTTCTGAGTCGAGTGGGTGGAGGGTGGGCGGGGCCTCTTCCTAGTGATGCGTGCGCTGCTCCCCGTTTCCTTGGCAACGATGAGAGCTTCTGCCTTGGAGAGAGACGAGTCCACTGCAAACTAGGGGAGTTTCTCCACAGGCGATCAGAAACTGCTGATGATTGGTTATCACTCTGGTCGTTGCTGGGTCGCTAGCGAAACTGCAGTGTGCCAAGTCTTCACAGTCTATGTATATATGGAGATCTTGTATGATGTCACCGGAACTTCGTAATTAACGCTGGCGACACAACAAAACTGTTCAGCTGCTTGTGAAATACCAATTGTTATTCCAGGTTATGAAACCTTTCTTCAACACTGCAACACTGAAACTAGAAAATGCTGAGTGGGGTCTACTTCAACCGGCACAATCTGGATATATACCAACAGGCTGTAATATATGTATATTACGAATTCTGCACGTATATGTATGTGACAGAGATAAGGAGCACTCAATAAATATCGTCTCAATACCGGATATAGTTTTAAACACTCGGATTATGTAACGCGTCACTGCTATGTGTTTTCAGTTTTTCACAAAACACAGACCCATGATACGACTACCAGTTTGAAGAATCCGTACACACCGCTTGTCACCTATATGAATCGGCTGCTTGTGCAATTAACCAGGCCGTTCACATATATTTATTATTTGGGTTTAAGCAACGAAACCCAAACGGTAGTTCCTTTGTTTTATTATAAAAGGGCTGTATATATAATTCCTGAGTGTAGATCGACCATAAGTCTCACTGTCTAGGAGTGAATGAGAAAGGGACGGCGTTTATGTATTATAAACATTAGGTCACGTCCATAAGATATAAGCTGATGTGAGCGACTGAAGCTTAAGGGCCTCGCAGTGGGGGCTTACAGAAATGCTGACTATGGGACTCGCCCTCTTGGGAGAGTTGCCCGCTCATGTGTCCAACTCATGTCTTACTCATAGACAGTGGAAAGTTACAGGGTGGTGAATCTGAATATAATATCAGATGTATTGACCCATTTATATAATATGTTCTGTTGATGAGACAGGGGCCCATTACAACTCCCTTAGCTCCGCCCATTGGCGCATACCAGATGAACGTTATGTAATTTATAAGCTTACATTTACTACACGGCAAGGTTTTAAATGGGAGAAGGTCAGAATATTTATGGAATTAAATACATGTATGAGCTAAAATACATGGTATAACAATGAGTACATTAAATAACAATTGAATATCTGGCAACTCAAGCGGCAGTGCTTATGACCTAGGGATAAGGACTAGACCCTACCTCGGGTGGATGGTGAAATACCGCGCTGCACCTTGGGCCAACTAGATCACGTGGTCCTAAGCACAGTGGGCCACTTGAATAATGCAGATATATAAATATAGATGGGAATAATAATCATGTTCCCGTGACCCATTAATTTTTTTTCCTGCTTTATATCAATACAAAGATCTGCCATGTTTGGTGTATAATGACCTTCCGAGTAATAGTTCAGGGTGATACAGGGGGAGGCAGGGAGGGGCAGGGAGTAGTTCAGGGTGACACAGGGAGTGGCAGGGAGGGGCAGGGAGTAGTTCAGGGTGTAGTTCAGGGTGACACAGGGAGTGGCAGGGAGGGGCAGGGAGTAGTTCAGGGTGACACATGGAGTGACAGGGAGAAGCAGTGGATAGTTCAGGGTGTAGTTCAGGGTGATACAGGGGGAGGCAGGGAGGGGCAGGGAGTAGTTCAGGGTGACACAGGGAGAGGCAGGGAGTAGATCAGGGTGACACATGGAGTGACAGGGAGAAGCAGTGGATAGTTCAGGGTGTAGTTCAGGGTGACACAGGGAGTGGCAGGGAGGGGCAGGGAGTAGTTCAGGGTGACACATGGAGTGACAGGGAGAAGCAGTGGATAGTTCAGGGTGTAGTTCAGGGTGATACAGGGGGAGGCAGGGAGGGGCAGGGAGTAGTTCAGGGTGACACAGGGAGTGACAGGGAGAAGCAGTGGATAGTTCAGGGTGACACAGGGAGAGGCAGGGAGTAGTTCAGGGTGACACAGGGAGATGCAGGGAGTAGATCAGGGTGACACAGGGAGTGACAAGGAGAAGCAGTGGATAGTTCAGGGTGACACAGGGAGAGGCAGGGAGTAGTTCAGGGTGACACAGGGAAAGGCAGGGAGTAGTTCAGGGTGACACAGGGAGAGGCAGGGAGTAGATCAGGGTGACACAGGGAGTGACAGGGAGAGACAGGAAGTAGTTCAGGGTGACACAGGGAGTGACAGGGAGAAGCAGTGGATAGTTCAGGGTGACACAGGGAGAGGCAGGGAGTAGTTCAGGGTGACACAGGGAAAGGCAGGGAGTAGATCAGGGTGACACATGGAGTGACAGGGAGAAGCAGTGGATAGTTCAGGGTGTAGTTCAGGGTGATACAGGGGGAGGCAGGGAGGGGCAGGGAGTAGTTCAGGGTGACACAGGGAGAGGCAGGGAGTAGATCAGGGTGACACATGGAGTGACAGGGAGAAGCAGTGGATAGTTCAGGGTGACACAGGGAGAGGCAGGGAGTAGTTCAGGGTGACACAGGGAGATGCAGGGAGTAGATCAGGGTGACACAGGGAGTGACAAGGAGAAGCAGTGGATAGTTCAGGGTGACACAGGGAGAGGCAGGGAGTAGTTCAGGGTGACACAGGGAAAGGCAGGGAGTAGTTCAGGGTGACACAGGGAGAGGCAGGGAGTAGATCAGGGTGACACAGGGAGTGACAGGGAGAGACAGGAAGTAGTTCAGGGTGACACAGGGAGTGACAGGGAGAAGCAGTGGATAGTTCAGGGTGACACAGGGAGAGGCAGGGAGTAGTTCAGGGTGACACAGGGAAAGGCAGGGAGTAGTTCAGGGTGACACAGGGGGAGGCATGCAGTAGTTCAGGGTGACACAGCGAGTGGCAGGGAGAGACAGGGAGTAGTTCAGGGTGACACAGGGAAAGGCAGGGAGTAGTTCAGGGTGACACACGGAGTGACAGGGAGAAGCAGTGGATAGTTCAGGATGACACAGGGAGGGGCAGGGAGTAGTTCAGGATGACACAGGGGGAGGCATGCAGTAGTTCAGGGTGACACAGGGGGAGGCAGGGAGTAGTTCAGGGTGACACAGGGAGTGGCAGGGAGTGGCAGGGAGAGGCAGGAGTAGTTCAGGGTTACACAGGGGGAGGCATGCAGTAGTTCAGGGTGACACAGGGAGTGGCAGGGAGAGGCAGGAGTAGTTCAGGGTGACACAGGGAAAGGAAGTGGATAGTTTAGGGTGACACAGGGGGAGGCAGGGAGTAGTTAAGGGTAACACAGGGAGTGGCAGAGAGAGGCAGAGGATAGTTCATGATGGCACACGGAGAGGCAGGGAGAGGCAGCGAGTAGTTCAGGGTAACACAGGGAGCGGCAGGGAGAGGCAGCGAGTAGTTCAGGGTGACACAGGGAGAGGCAGGGAGAGACAGGGAGTAGTTCAGGGTGACACAGGGAAAGGCAGGGAGTAGTTCAGGGTAACACAGGGAGCGGCAGGGAGAGGCAGCGAGTAGTTCAGGGTAACACAGGGAAAGGAAGTGGATAGTTTAGGGTGACGCAGGGAGAGACAAGGAGTAGTTCAGGGTGATGCAGGGAGTGGCAGGGAAAGGCAGTGGATAGTTCAGGGTGACACAGGGAGAGGCAGGGAGTAGTTCAGAGTAACACAGGGAGTGGCAGAGAGAGGCAGGGAGTAGTTCACAGGGATAGGCAGGAGTAGCGCATGAGTAATACAGGGAGAGGCAGGGAGAGACAGGGAGTAGTTTATAACGGGAGGCTGGGAGAGGCAGGGAGAGGCAGGGAGTAGTTTATAAGGGGAGGCAGGGAGAGATAGGGAGTAGTTTATAAGGAGAGGCAGGGAGAGGCAGGGAGTAGTGTTTAAGGAGAGGCAGGGAGTAGTGTTTAAGGAGAGGCAGGGAGAGGCAGGGAATAGTTTATAAGGAGAGGCAGGGAGAGGCAGGGAGTAGTTCATAGGGAGAGAGGCAGGGAGAGGCAGGGAGAGGCAGGGAGTAGTTTATAGGGAGAGGCAGGGAGTAGTTTATAGGGAGAGGCAGGGAGTAGTTTATAGGGAGAGGCAGGGAGAGGCAGGGAGAGGCAGGGAGAGGCAGGGAGTAGTTTATAAGGAGAGGCAGGGAGAGGCAGGGAGAGGCAGGGAGAGGCAGGGAGTAGTTTATAGGGAGCGGCAGGGAGTAGTTTATAGGGAGAGGCAGGGAGTAGTTTATAGGGAGAGGCAGGGAGAGGCAGGGAGAGGCAGGGAGTAGTTTATAAGGAGAGGCAGGGAGAGGCAGGGAGTAGTTTATAAGGAGAGGCAGGGAGAGGCAGGGAGTAGTTTATAAGGAGAGGCAGGGAGAGGCAGGGTGTAGTTTATAAGGAGAGGCAGTGGGAGGCAGGGAGTAGTTCATAGGGAGAGGCAGGGAGTAGTTTATAAGGAGAGGCAGGGAGAGGCAGGGAGTAGTTTATAAGGAGAGGCATGGAGAGGCAGGGAGTAGTTTATAGGGAGAGGCAGGGAGTAGTTTATAAGGAGAGGCAGGGAGAGGTAGGGAGTAGTTTATAAGGAGAGGCAGGGAGAGGCAGGGAGTAGTTTATAAGGAGAGGCAGGGAGAGGCAGGGAGTAGTTTATAGGGAGAGGCAGGGAGTAGTTTATAAGGAGAGGCAGGAAGAGGCAGGGAGTAGTTTATAAGGAAAGGCAGGGAGAGGCAGGGAGTAGTTTATAAGGAGAAGCAGGGAGAGGCAGGGAGTAGTTTATAGGGAGAGGCAGGGAGTAGTTTATAAGGAGAGGCAGGGAGATGCAGGGAGTAGTTTATAGGGAGAGGCAGGGAGTAGTTTATAAGGAGAGGCAGGGAGAGGCAGGGAGTAGTTTATAAGGAGAGGCAGGAAGAGGCAGGGAGTAGTTTATAAGGAAAGGCAGGGAGAGGCAGGGAGAGGCAGGGAGAGGTAGGGAGTAGTTTATAAGGAGAGGCAGGGAGTAGTTATAAGGAGAGGCAGGGAGAGGTAGGGAGAGGCACTCCCTCACACTGACACAACATTAAAGTGTGACAACTATTCACTACTTGATGTAAACATTTGAGAAGTAAGTTGAAGAAATTTCTTAAGCAATCTCTTGCAAAATTTAAGTCTGCCAAGATTTGATACAACTCAGAGCATTTACACGTTACATAGTATGAGAGGGAGTGGTGGCACTCACTCTCTGCAATTTAAATATCGCTGGTTCAATCTCGGGGCACTCCGAGCTGTAAATAGGGTACACAGATTTGCAATTGTGGAACTGAAGGTGGTTGAGTACAGTACCGGTTAGACTGGTTCCATACGTCCATTGTACCTAATGGATCAACTTCCAGGATAGATGAACGCAGCATATTGATGAAAAATACCATTAAGTCACTACCTAACCTACCCTAACCTAACCTAACCCTTTCAATTCAGTTGTTGCAGGTGTTCGTGAAGCGTTACCAGCCTTGTCAGTGTGAAAGTGATCCCTACATACCTGGTGGTGTTAGGACTATTTATGAGGTGAGGCAATGTTGTATCTTTCTCAAGATCTTTACTCCTATCTCGCGCCCCTCTCTCTCGATCCCTGTCTCTCTACCTTTCTCCACCCCTGCCTCGAGAAGACAAAATACACATACACTACTACTATTACTACTTTGTTGTCCCTCGGAATCGAGTATGATGATCATCCAGCCATGATACAATGATATGAGTTATTAGGGATGTCACCTAGATTGGTGAGTTCTGAGGTGACTTAAGAGGCCGATACAAGACCGGTAGGATCGATCACAGAAGATGCACCTGTGGGGGATACATCTAGTGCGGGAGGGGCGGCGGCAGCGTCTTTCCGGCGTTGGCATTTGTCTACCTCGTTATGCAGTCAGGCTAACTCGAAAGTATTGACACCTTCTTGTGTGGTGATTCTCCAAGAGTTACGGTGTGGATTAATCGTCTTCCAGGCGAGTGGGTCGATTTGGCACGTTTTCAAGTTTGTCTTAAGACTATCCTTATGCCTTTTCAATTGCCCACCGGCGTTACGTTTATTATTCGTTAGGTGACTGTAAAGTAGCTGCTTTGGCAGTCTACTGTCGTCCATGCGGGTAACTTGGCCAGTCCAGTGTAGTTGTTCATGGATGATTGTAGCCTCAATGCTTCTACAGTTGGTGTCAGCAAGAATACAGGAGGTGTCTCCTGTATGTGTCCCATGTCTCTCTGCCATATAGCAGGGTGGGGAGGACCATTGCTCGATATACATGTAACTTTGTAGAAAATTTCAGATTCCTACAGCTGAAGACAGGGTTTCAGAGTCTGCAAAAGGCTTGAGATGCACATATGATCCGATGCTGAATCTCTTCATCGATGTCCATGATGGTTGACAGGTGGGAACCGAGATACCGAAAGTGGGTAACATTAGAGAGGGTAGTACACTCGTGAACAAAAGTCCTGTCGCCCCTTCTGCTGCTCCACGAACCCTGAGATTCAGACTCATGAATCCGAAGCATTTATGGGCAGAATAATGCACCAGTGTCTACTGCTTCGGGTTCATGAGTCTGAATCTCTTGGTTCGCGGAACAGCACAAGGGGCGACAGGGCTTCTGTTCGCGACTGTACCATTAAGCTGGATGGATGATGGAGGATTTGCTGAACCAGGGGCAGGCTGAAAGAGAATTTGAGTCTCACGTACACTCGGTAAAAGAACTACCGTTACAATTCTTGCGAGAAACAAACTGACACTACAAATGAAGTGTTTCAAAAAGGCTCCTGAGGTATTCCTCGCATTGGTAGCCCTGCTTATATATGGCTTCGGCCACACGTGCTCGAAACAATTGATCGATCGGCACTCTGAAACGAAACCCAGTACTAGACTTTTCGGAATTATCGACCGTATGGTAAAACGCCGTTGAGCCGGGTTTCATTATGACGGCATGCGAAACTGTAGAGCTATTCAGATGTTTCGGAACAGCATGGTATACTTTCCAATACGGATAAAGAATGATAATGTGGCATTAGCCCAAAGTGAAGTAGCAATACAAATACAGATTCTAAATTAGGTTGCAAAATAATCTTATACACTTATTCTGTCTAACGTATAATGCATACCTTTATGGCAACACATCCACTTCCATGGTTACTGTAGTCCACGGTGTGTGGAACATTTAATATAACATACAGTTTAACTTATCTAGACATACTGACATTCTCCAGTCATATTGTAACAAAGTGATTCAATATTGTCAATGAAATAGCTAATTTCGGCCTACCAAATTAAGTACGAAATGTCTCACATTCAGGCCAACCAACCTTCGCGAAACAACGGGATTGTTCAGTTGGAAAATCATCTGACCCCACCTGTACCGTAGTGTTTGTACCGGGTGTACATTCACCTTAAGGGCGAAGTGTGCATACACATCTGCATAGGTGTTCAGGATATCCTGTAAGTCGCGTTCAGTGTGAGCGACAAGGGTGCGGTCGTCTGCATACCGAAGCTCAGCAATGGAAGCTGCTGACACCTTTGTTCCTGCCTTGAATCGTCTTATGTTGAAAAGACCCTTCATCCGGAACGCAATGTCCACCCCGCCGGCTAAATTGGAGCTGGCACGAGTAAGGAAGGCAGCCAAGAAAACGGAAAAGAGAGTTGGTGCCAGTGCACACTGTAAAGGTATTCGTTAAAAGTTTGTTAGATCTTCATACCAATTATGATTAACTCTGCGTTTATCCCTCAACTATAAATAATTGTACTAAAGGAATAATAAAAATGAGTATAAAACAAAAATGTACTAACAATAATATATTAAAAATAGTGGCGGCATATTAAGGAGACCGTGAAAATATGAATCATGGCCGGTAGAGGTGGGGAATAGTGTCACTTGATGACTCGGGCCAACTGGACTTCATGTACACTTGGCGCCCAACGTGGGGCCTGGTGTCACTTGGCGACTCGGGCTAACTGGACTTCAAGTACACAGGGTTACACTTGAGGCCACATCCATCAAAGAAGGTGTGAGCACTATGTTGAAAAGTTGCTGTAGTGGGCTAGTGTACACACAAATCCTAGAGAGGTAACACGCTATACCAGCTAGCTTGGTCGCTAGCGGCAGGCCTTACAGGTCGTCACACCACCACACTGCAGCAGCTCCGCCATTCCATACATAAAAAGCTGAAGGATTGAACACGTCCTTAGTTTCGTACTAACTAAACTATTTACTTGTAACAACAGTTGAGTATGCCTCTTCTATTCAAAACACACTACTGTAGAAACATATATATAAATCATTACTCGTGCTCACACATTGGACAGGTGTCAAGCAAGATGAGAAACAAAACAGGGTAATTCATTCACATATCAAGCAAAAGGTGGAACAACACAGGGAAATTCTTTCACATAATATCAGTTGTGTTCTGACCTCACTAGGGGAAAGGTCACGGCAGGGTTAGCTCCAGAGGGATAATTATCAGATATGGCCAGTGATATGTGCGGTCTTGGGTATGAGAGTTTGTTGACCAAACTGGAGTGGTCCACTGAAGAATTGGCGAGGGCCAAGTTAGAAATTGAGAGGGTCACGTTGGAGAACCTGAAATTAAGGAAAGAGCTGGCGAAGTTAAAAGGAGAGGCTGGACGAGTAAAGCCAGTGTCTGACGAAAAATCAAACGAGTGGAAAGTCGTGAGTAGTGGGAGGACCAAGCTGGTGGTGAAGAAGCACACGAAGGATACGATAGCAACGACAACAACAGCTAAGTGTACCAACCCGTTCAGTCCCTTGATAGACGAATTGGACGTTAGTACAGTCAGGGGCAGGGATGACAAGGAAGGTATAAAAACTTTAATTGTTGGTGACTCGCAGGTAAGGTACATGGACAGGGCCTTTTGTGGTAAAAACAAAAATAGGATGAGGGTGTGTTTGCCAGGAGCTGGGGTGGGGGATATAATTGACAGGATGGACAATATCTTGTCTGGTAATGGGAACAAACCCATCCATTATCTGCCTCAGTGCAGGAGGCAATGATATTGGCCCGTGTAGGAGCGAGGAGCTTCTTGATAAGTTCAAGGCAGCCATAGATCGTATTAGGACTAAGGGAGGGATCCCTATCATATGCCGTGTCCTGCCTAGAAGGAGAGTTGGCAGTGAATGGTTGTCAAGGGCAGTTGGTGTTAACGACCGTCTTGACAGATATTGCAAGTCAATATCAGTCCTATTCATTGACAACTGGGACAACTTCTATGGCAGAAGGGACCTTTATGCTAGGGATGGGGTGCACCTGCTTAGGGATGGAGTAGCAACCCTGGCTGGGGCTCTAGAGGGGGCAGTTCAAAAGATATCGAAGTCTTTAAACTGCTAAGAGAACATAGGGGCACGGGGGTGGAGGAGACTGCAGTGGGAGCGGGTAAACAAGGCGAAAGATTACAGGGAAATAGTGTTAGGAATGATGACAAAACTAAATTAGACAGGGAGTTTAAAACTAAACGCAGTAAGGGAAGGACTCAGAACACGACTAACTTAAATGTATACTACGCGAACAGTAGAAGTATGAGAAACAAAATGGATGATATTAAGGCCTTGGTATGTACCGAAGAAATCCATATAATTGCATTCACTGAAACATGGATCAACCTAGACACACGTGAATTACCAGTCGAATACCAAATTGCGGGTTACAAACTGTTCCATACCGATAGGCAGACCAGGAAAGGAGGCGGAGTAGCAATCTATGTTAGGGATAATCTGAAGTGTGAAATAAATAAGGAAATAAAAACTGAGAGGAATACAGAAACAATTTGGATAGAATTAAGCGACGGTCGGGAAAAATTAATCACAGGAGTAATATATAGACCCCCCAATCTTGATAGCGTCAATGAGCCACTTATCTGGGATGAAATGCGCAGGGCTTCCATACACAACAAAGTCTGTATAGTAGGCGACTTTAACCTTGGCCAAATAGATTGGACTGTCCTTACGGGTAACTCAGAATCAGAGGATTTTCTCGAGACGATCCAGGACTGTTTCCTAAGTCAACATATAACCAAGCCCACACGGGGTAATAATATACTGGATTTAGCTCTGTCGAACAGAGAAAACCTCATTAGCAATGTCGAGGTATGGAACGAACTTGCAAACAGCGATCATAAAGAAATTCGATTCCAGTTAGATTTTCAGGGCAGACGTAAGAAAAATTCCACTAAAGTACCAGATTTCAGAAGGGCAAACTTTGACAGTTTAAAGAGGCAGCTGAGAGAGGGGGTGTCGCACTTGGCCGTGAACCTGACAGATGACACAGACCTGATAACGAGATCTGAGATTGCCGAGTTCCACGACAATTTAAATAGTGAGTTACTTAATGCACAAAGGCAGAACATACCATACAAAAAACTCAGATCAGACAACAATGACCCTAAATGGATAAATAATTATTTAAAGAACATCATTGGCCAAAGGAAGGCTATAGGTAGAAGGTTAAATCGTGGCGAAATTCACCTCCGGGACTATTATAGGGTATTGGCGAGTAGGGTTAAAACCGAGATAAGGAAAGCAAAGAGGAATAATGAGGTAAGGATAGCAAGGGAGGCAAAGACAAACCCCAAAGGATTCTACCAAATGTATCAAACTAAAACACGAGACAAGATTGGACCAATACGGTCAGACTCCGGCGAGCTCACTGATAATGACGGAGAAATGAGCAATAATTTGAATAAATATTTTTCAACAGTTTTCACCACCGAAAATTTAAACATGATACCCGAGGCACCGACTCTATTCAGAGATAGTGAAGAAAACAAATTAAGTGAGATAGTAGTGACTAGTAACGATGTTAGTAAGCAAATAGACAAACTAAAGCCTAATAAGTCACCTGGTCCCGATGAGATATTTGCCAGAGTATTAAAGGAATGTAAGGAAGAGCTTAGTATGCCCTTAGCAAAGTTGTTTAACATGTCCTAAAAAACAGGTGTAGTACCAGAATCCTGGAGGATAGCGAATGTAATACCGATTTTCAAGAAGGGGGATAGATCACTATCCTCTAACTACCGCCCAATCAGTCTAACATCAATAGTAGGCAAATTACTGGAAGCAATCATTTCAAACTCTATTCGAAATCACCTGGAGAAGCACGGATTGATCAATGATTCCCAGCATGGCTTCACAAGCGGACGTTCTTGCCTAACTAATCTATTAACATTCTTTTCATCAGTTTTCGAATCAGTGGACGAGGGGCACAATTATGATGTGGTATATCTCGACTTTAGCAAAGCCTTCGACAGAGTCCCCCACGAAAGACTAATTAGAAAGGTAGAAGCTCATGGCATCAAAGGTGACATCCTTAAATGGATTAGGGCGTGGTTACAGGACAGGAAACAGCGAGTGAGCATTAACGGCACTAAGTCCCATTGGAGCAACGTCACAAGTGGAGTTCCCCAAGGCTCAGTACTTGGACCATTATTGTTTATTATATACATAAACGACATAGATATCGGCATAGACAGCAACATAAGTAAATTTGCTGATGACACTAAAATAGGACGTTTTATCAAATCTGACGAGGACTCGGCAAAGCTACAGGAAGATCTAAACAAATTTTTCGAATGGTCAGAAAAATGGCAGATGAAATTCAATGTCGACAAATGTAAAGTACTCAGTATAGGAGATGTAAACAGGGAAACCAGATACCAGATGAACAACGATGCCATAGAGAAATCCGACTGCGAGAGAGATTTAGGAGTAATGATAAGTAGGAACCTTAAGCCAAGTAAACAATGTGTTTTTGCTCGTAACAAGGCTAATAAAGTACTTGGGTTCATACAAAGGAGTGTTAGTTACAAGACTAGCGAGGTCATCCTAAAACTGTATCTTGCTCTTGTGAGACCACACCTGGATTACGCAGTTCAGTTCTGGTCACCCTATTACAGAATGGATATAGAATCCTTGGAAAGAATTCAGAGGAGAATGACAAGACTAATCCCGGGCATTGGGAACCTTGAGTATAGAGACAGGTTAAAGCATCTTAATTTGCACTCCCTCGAGAGACGTAGAGCGAGGGGCGACCTGATAGAGGTGTATAAGTGGAAGGCAGGGCTAAACAAAGGGGACATTACAAAGGTACTCAAATTATCCAACCAGGAGCGAACTCGTAACAAAGGTTTTAAATTAGATAAATTTAGATTTAGGCGTGAAATAGGTAAACACTGGTTTGGAAACAGAGTAGTGGATGAATGAACAAGTTACCAAATATCATCATTAACTCGAATACGCTGAATTGCTTCAAACATAGGTTGGATGCTCATTTGAGCAATAGGGGTTGGGTGTAAACGGGACTGCCCAGTATGGGCCAATAGGCCCGCTGCAGTTTCCTCCATTCTTATGTTCTTATGTTCTTATAACAAGCAAGAAGTGAAACAAAACAGGGAAATTCATTCACACACACCCTTGTTTAACCCCCGTTTGGATAGGGAAAGAACTCAGACTGGGTGCCATTGTGCAGGACACTGGCGTTCATGCCATCGTGGAGTTGCCTCACAATAACCAATGAATTTTGGTGGGCAGCCAAACCGGCTGAGGGTCCGCCAGAGGGCTTCCCTGTTGACCGCATCGAAGGCCTTGGTTATGTCGATGAAAGCCCTGTACAGGTCACGATGCTGTTCTCTGCACTTTTCCTGTATCTGACAGGCAGCAAAGATCATGTCAGTGGTGCCACGTGATGGTCTAAAGTCACATTGAGATTCTGGGAGTAAGCTTTCCGCCTCAGGAAGAAGTCTGTTTAGCAGGACTCGGGAGATATTGCAATATTGCCAGCTACGGACAGCAGCGAGATTCCGCCGTAGTTGCCACAGTCTGACCGGTTTCCCTTATTCTTATAAATATTGAGGATGGTGAAAGTTACTAGTGTGCCCTGAAGAATGCAGTGATGGCTAGGGAAACACTGAGTAACACTGAGTCCGTTTATTATGGATGAGAGAAATACAAGTGGTGACTCGCGTGTGCCATGCACGGCTCACACAGTCAGACTGAGGCGCCTTGCCATATGGCAGCCTCGGGGCAATGTTGCCACATAACACGTGCAGTGTTGCCACGTGATAATATATATAAATGCTACTCGTCACAGTAGCTTATGTACAGGGTTGCTACTTGGCACAGTAGCTTATGTACAGGGTTGCTACTCGGCACAGTAGCTTATATACATAACCTACAGATGGAGGCATCTTTAAGAGCTCGGGGATTTCCTCCTTTTCCCATATATTCTCCAGGAGAGAGTAGAGACGGCTGGTAAGCAGAGGGCCCCTGCTTTATACACCTCGGTTGGGATTTCATCACGCTTTGAGGCTTTGTTATTTTTCATCTGTTTGATGGCAGTAGCTACCTCATCCAGGGAGGGAGGATAGCTGAGGAGGGTCAGCTCTGGATGCTGAGGGACCTGCTGGGTAGTCAGGACATCCACATCGGTGTTTCGGTTTAGCAGTGAATGATAGTGTTCTTTCCAACGCTGAAGGAGGCCTTCATCGTCTTTAATTATGGAGTTACCACCGGATGAGCGGAGAAGGACTGCGCCATGAGTGATTGGCTCATAAAATGTTTTAGTGAAATTGAAAAATTCGTGCATCTTGTGCTGATCTGCAAATTTTTATATTTCACATGCTTTATTATTAAACCAGTCGTTCTTTAGATTGCGAAGTTCCCGCTGGGCTGCCACTTTGATTGCTGGGTCATTTTCATCAAACCAGTCCTGGTGTATAAATTCGATTTGGCCGAGGGTCTGTCTGCAGGTTTTTGTCATGACAGTGTCGAGAATATCCCACTCGGCACTAGGATTTGGGTTGTTTGTTGTCGGGTTGTTTATCAGCCCATGTTCGAGGTGCTCTCTGAAAGCATGTGCTACCGCTGGATCCTCTAGACGCTTAGTGTTAAAACCTCTTCTGGAGGCTTGCTGCCTTCGCCGTTTTGGGGCGACGTAAAATGAGAGCTTGGCTCTGACGAGCTGATGATCAGTGTCGCAGTGGTCTGAACCACGCATGGCAGGAGTGATGAGGACATCTCGGCAATTTCTTTCTTTGACAATAATATTGTCAATGAGATGCTTGTATGTATATTATGTATGCTGGATTATATGTCATGTATGTATATTATGTATGTGCTCCATTTATGTATTATTTATTCAGCCTAGCTAGCAGCGTGTGGCAATGTTATTACCATATCCCACATGCTTAATTAATGTGCCTGGCGACGTATGGAAGCTGCTAATGTATCACTTGCCATACGTCGCCTATGGCAGTTGACAAAGGAGCTTAGCCGGGGAGAGTGCTGCTCCCCTTTGTGTACATACTCTTATCCAGTAAACCGAGCCTACAAAACTATACAGGTGTTTGTGTTCTCTCCTGTATATAGAACTTATTATTCAGAACCTAACATGGCGCAGTGATCCGATCTTACTGGATAATTACGAGTGATAGTGCAAAGTCTGTGGAAAGCCGGCTATGGACTCTATGGACTCTCGCTTGGGTCAACTCCCGCGCGTCATCCCTGCTCGAAGAATTTCGCAACTTTGAGCAGTGTCAGTGACAGTGATTTTCTGTGAAGTGTTTAGCGCATTGTGTGTTTCGTGCCATTCATGTGTGACCTTGTTCTAAAGGATTCCCAAGGTATACGGCACGTTCTGGGCATTTGTAAGGAGTAGAGTTCAGTGCACCCGTCTCTGACCGCGTTCTGAGGGTAACTGGACTGACTGGGAGTCGCCGCGCCTCTCCCTCCACCCCCTCACAGCGTCGTCTCCACACCCCTTCACAGCTCGAGGAGACCGCTCTCACTGCCCTCACACACACACGTACATGTACTAACACTCGCTGACCGCGCGGCTTCCTTATATATATTTTATATATATAACCTACTTATCTGTGTATTTAATTAATTTTTTGTCTGAAATCTTGTTGATACGACGGGCTGACCGGTCAACACTGATTTAAAACATAGTACACAGAGGAAGTAGTTATGTCTCACGCCTTACGTAGCCGTGGACCCAGCGTCTGGATGAGTCAGGCGGGTGATAGCCCCGCAGAGATGGATGACCAGGCCGGCCACGACGCTCCAGCCCCCACATCGCGCAGTCCCTCACCTCAATATTCAGCGTTGTCTCCAGAGATAATTGCTTTACTGAAGTTTATGAGAGATGAGAAACGCGAGGATGAAGCCCACAGACGTTTGGCGGATGAGCACAGAAGGCAAGGAGAGGCAGAACGAGACAACCAACGGAGATTGGAAGACAGTGAACGGTTTGAAGCCTTGATATCTCGCCTCACTGTTAACCAAGCCCCTGGCTCTAACACTGCCTCGGTACTGACTGGTTCAGATACCTCATCCATGCTTCCTTCACACCCCCCAGCCCCACCTAAAGCAGCAGCTCAAACGCCGCCCATCTTGAAGCCTGATGAGACTTTCCAGACTTTTCGTGAATGGCGGCGACGGTGGACTGATTATTCTACAATGGTGGATCTCCAGAGTTTGTCACAGCCTAAACAACTCATCCAGCTGCGTATGTGCCTGTCCTTGGAAATTCAGCGTGTCTTGGAACATACGTTGCAGGTACCCCCAACCTCTTTGCTGTCTGTAGAGGAGGTACTGGACGTTCTACAACGGCACATCAAAGGACAGCAGAATGAAGCTCTGCGCAGGAGGGAATTGTTTAGCTGCAGACAGATGGAGGGTGAGTCTTTTGATGCCTTTTACGTGCGTCTTAAGAGAGCCTCGGAAGAGGTAGATATATGTCCAGGCCACCACCAGCAGTGCGAGGAGACCCAGTTGAGGCAGGTGATCCTGATGGGTGTTAAGGACGAGGAACTTGTCCAACGCCTCACCTCCCTCGACTCTTCCTCTTCTCTTAAGGATGTGTTGACGATATGTCGCTCCTATGAGGCTGCCAGGTGTGCCACCTCTGCCATCCGTGCTCCCCCTACAGCTGTACGCGCTGTGTCCCGGTACAAGAAGGACAAGAAGTCTGTTCCTACGCCTTCGCCCACCACGTTCACGCCCGGTTTATTTTGCAACAACTGTGGTAAGCAGCACGGAACACAGGTGTGTCCAGCTGCTCAGTCTACCTGCAACAGTTGTGACCGTAAGGGCCACTGGTCACTCACAGTACGGTGCCCAGCCAAACGCGTCCAGTGCAATGTGTGTGGTCGTCTGGGCCACTATGACAAGTGTTGCCCTTCCAACATAC
Organism: Homarus gammarus; assembly: GCA_958450375.1. NCBI lineage: Eukaryota > Metazoa > Arthropoda > Malacostraca > Decapoda > Nephropidae > Homarus > Homarus gammarus. The sequence goes on from CAUDMG010001710.1 coordinate 154,584, forward strand.
CCAAGAGACCGCGTCGGCGGAAGCTTCAGCCCCCTTCCACCAGAGAGGGCCGCCCACAGCCTTCCAATCAGAGGCACGACGACTCCTGACAACGCTCGAGCCACATTAGGAATGTGTGCTCCCCCCCGCGTCCCAGGACCAAAGTCCCCCAGTACATCAGCGTCATCGTGACCTACGGCGGTGTGTCATCCCGTCTTCAGATGTTGCCCGACACCGGCGCTGATGCTACAGTCATCGGTCCCCAGCATTTGCAATGCTTGGGGCTCTCTCCAAGTGATCTAGGACCGCCCCCCAAGGATCTCCGCTTTATGGCAGATGGTTCACAGATGACCCCGGCCCTAGGTTCACTCTATGCACACGTCACCTTTGGCAACAGGTCGTGTCAAGCCTGGATTGATGTGCATAATGGCGTCCCGA